>BJBW01007766.1:85259-131936 GCA_004320125.1 Scolopax mira
CTTATGAGGAAAGGCTGAGAGAGCTGGGACTTTTTAGTCTGGAGAAGAGAAGGCTGAGGGGAGATCTTATTAATGCCTTTAAGTATCTAAAGGGTGGGTTGAAGGAGGAGGGAGCCAGACTCTTTTCAGTGGTTGCCAGTGAGAGGACGAGGGGTAATTGGCATAAGTTGGAACATGGGGGTGTTCTTATATGAGGAAAAACTGCTTCCCAGTGAGGGTGACAGAGCCCTGGAACAGGCTGCCCAGGGAGGTCGTGGAGTCCCTTCTTTGGAGATTTTCAAGACCCGCCTGGATGCTCCTGAGTGACTTGCTTTAGCTCTGGGCAATCCTGCTACAGCAGGGTAGTTGGACTAGATGATCTCTACGGTCCCTTCCAGCTCTAAAAATTCAGTGAAAAATTCAGTGAATGTGGTGAAAACAGTGTCATTTGTCACTCTGCCTGGTCTTACTTGTGGGTATTGTCAGAGGATCTAGAAATTAGACCTCACATGTTTAATTTGATGTCTGAGATACAGAACATTATAACTTGTAATTATTACAAGCAGAGAAGCTAGATAAAAGGTGAGACTAATAAGGATGGAAAACATCTATAGCCCAATCAAATAAAAAAAAATATTTAAAATATCAAGTATTAACAAGTTGCTAGCTAATTTACTAGTGATTGAACACATATGTTATTCCCAATGTTCAAGGCAAGGAAAAAAACAATACAGTGTCTAAAGCCTATATTCAAGACAGTTCTTTGATGTGACCTAGATTTTAGAACTCTGTTGCTGCTGCTAGAAAAGCAATTTATTCTCTCTCCATTCACTTACCTTTAATGAGAAAAGATGAGTCAGCTTTTGAATAGGCACTGTCTGTACTGACTTTCAAATCAAAACATTTTCACAGTGAAAAACAAGTAAGTGATATTATTATACCTTAAAATGCAGATGAGCTAATAACATTAGTTCAGTCTCATCAGGCTAATTTCTAGCATCTCTCAATGAAGACTTCATTAAAGAGCAGACCTTTAAAAGTCTATGGACTCACTTAGTTCACACTGTGACCCCACTCGTAACTAGGGAGACTGAAGTCAAAACTCTCCAGAATCAACAATTTTACTGGATGGTAAATGCTTCCTTAATTGTCCTTCTATTAATTTCTTTTGACATAATGCTTAGAATTTTGATATATTTATCCTTAATTGTAGTACAATGTTTTGTCATAGGGGACGAGGAAAAATACTACTGAATTTTGTAGCATGGAGATGCAGATTGCTCAGAGTCAGGGGAAATCCACAGTGCAGACAGGAGTTGGACAGGTCTCAGTCGCAGACGGGGGTCTCAGGCTCCCGGCTGACATCCCTCGTTAGTTTAGCAAGCACAGTTCAGCCAAACTTGGCTGCTTCTTGGGAGGGCAGGTATCCCCATGTCTCCCCGTGGGCACCTACGTCTGCACACCAGTCAGGGAGCAACCGTCTCATTATTTCACGTACCAAAAAATAAAGTAACCCTTATAATATGGAGCTGAACCAAAGGATTTTGGTTCATATAATCAAAAGGAGTCAGGTGAACTTTTGTGCAGTTAATGCCGAGTTAATTTTCTGTGGCTACACAACTATAAGCATCCTGGGAGAGCTGGATTAAAGCTGGCGGGGGAAAATTATCAGACCTTTGTTTCGAGTGTCAGTGTGTGCTAAAGCTGGGAGTTCTCATCTTGTCGAAGAGGCTTGGTATACTTTTCTGTCAGTTCCTTCAGTTGTCACATTTTTTCACTTTTTTTTCAGTAGGTAGGAGTGAGAAGCTGAGGGCTAGCAGAGTTCCTTAGACATATATGGTGTGCAACTGTGATAAATGGAAAGAAGTGCAGAGAAAGTTGATTGCCAAGGATGATATAGGAAGTTTTTTTAAAGTGTATTTTAAGGAGAGTTTGCAAGAGGGAAAATAATTGCTTGGTGCTTATGAAGGAGACCTAAATGAGGTACAAAATGTGGATAAGTATTGTACTAGATATATTACCTCATGCCATAAAGCATATGTATCATTAATGGGAGTTAAGGATGGAGATTTTGCCTTGCATTAGTGATTGCTACAGGTATTATTGTTGAATTCTTTACAGTTAAGGTAAAATAATGTATGCTAATTTAGGCACATGGTAGATTATTTTTTTCCTTCAGATTTATAGCAAAAAATGAATGGTATCTATCCTATTTCTAAGAACTTTTGACATTATTTTTAAAATATGCTGGCTTTCAATTTACAGCTTCCTGTAAATAAAACCCTCCTTTTATTTATGTGTAGCCGCAGTGGGTTTTGTAACAGGTTAAAAGGATATCTTGAGGTAATGTGTTTTTACAGTTCTTGCTTCAAAAGGAAAAAGTCTTCCTTTGGTCTGTACTTGCTGTGACATGAGATCAGCAGAGAGTAGTTCTGTGTGTCTCAATTGGAGGTGGTTCATCCCATTCCCCTGCACAGGTTAATTTCATCATCAGTGCAAAAAAAGTAAGATATTACTTAGCAAGGAAGACATATCATGTAATACTATTACTTTTTAAATCTCAGACAATTTCTGCTCAATTCTAATTGTAGACAGTCATTTTAATTTGTTACCAATGCATGCTTTCTAATTAAACATATTTAACAGCCACATGCGTCAGTCAGCAATGTGAGATGACAGTGATGGAAATGTGTGGATAGCACAATAGATGGTGACAAAAGACGTTGATATAGTAAGGAAAGGAAGAGATGGATGAATTCCGGGACAGAGAGAAATCAGGGGAGTAAGAGAGTGGGGAAACTGAGGAAAAAGGAAATGGTTTAGAGCTGGGCCATGCTGTGAAGTATTCCAGGCTATTCCAAATGACCTAGTCCTGGTGGTGGATGCCCTGTGTGCAGAGGCTGGTATTTCTAGAATAAGAATGTGTTATTCCAGATTCCTTTTAATCAGTTGGAAATGGATTGTACTAACTCAGAACAAGGATGTTCTCAAGAGAGTACTTCTATGAATTTAATTTTTGTTTTTAGCCTACATGGTATTTGTAGAATTTGTAGAATTCCCCAGTTATGGACCGCTTCTCTAATTTTATAATAAATAATATGTTTCCTGCCTTTTCTTCAGCAGTTCAAGTATCATAGATATAAGCAAAATTAATTACAAATTAACTTTTGCAAATATTCCTCAAAAATTAATTTTTAAATTGCAGTGTACTCAATCAGCAGTGAAAATAATAATGTGTTCTTGACCAATCACAAGTAGACAGCATCATGTTGACAGTCAGTACTGGAACGCGGTAGAATAAAGCCTGCAATTCATAGAAATTAATATTTTTCTAAAGCTCAGTAAGACTGAAAAAAAAATAATGGGGCACATGCTTACCATTTTTAAGACCTTATCATGGAGCACTACTAGATATATACTTCCAGGGTACTGTATTTCTCTTGCTGTGTCACCAATTAACACTCTGTCATTGGAACCTTTAAGATTAAAATAAAATATCATATCTTTGAGTTGGGAAACTAAAGCAGATGGGAGCCAGTAGAGAATAAGGAGCACTAGTGTAAATTTTTTTTACCTTGCAGTCTTCTCCGTGAAAGAGGTAGATTTCTGCATTCTGCAGTTTTCTGATTTTCTGTATTGCCTCCACCTTATCCAGAGTCTTCAATCACAATAAACAAGAGAATTTGGGGGCGGTTGGTCACTGCATTCTTATGTATTTTCACTGGAGCATTTTAGTAAGAAGCAGTATAGGTGAAAAATACAAGAATAATTGTCAGATAATATGTTAAATGCATTTTAAAAAGCAAATAACGTAAGCCAGTAAGTTATGCAAAATTCAGTGTTTGGTTGGAACACGCTAGTCTGAAATTCCTCTTTGTTTTCATTATCTATGAGAGCTCACGCTTTTCTGACCTAATGACTCGACAAATGCATTACATTCATGACCAAAACGACTATAATTTTGAAGGACTTACTTAATGGTGCCTGTGCCTCTGACTGTCAAATGTGTGGTGTGTGAAAAGGCATTGTAAGCCAAATGTGAGACATATTGATTGTATTATATGCATATTGCAGTAATAACTTTGGTTTTTTCAATGTAAGCTGCTAAATAATTCCTTTTTTCTGAAAGGTGATTACATTACAAAAATAATAATCAGTAGTACTTTGAATTCCTTTCACATCAGCATTTCTTCAGCTTTCTGTATGCTTAAAAGGCGTTCCCAGTTTCAGATCAGTGGTTGTTGCAGATGCTCAGGTTCTGGCCTGTGACTGTAGGTGATGGCGGGAATCTTCTGTTACCCCTGAGCTAAAAGGAGGATTTATCCAAAAGTCAATGGGGTTTTTTTGTTGGTTGCTGGTGGGTTATTTATCTTCCTTGTCCTCTCAAAAGTCTGTATCTTCTCTCATGTAACTTAAAACAGCTTCTATTTGGTGGAGCAGATAGCTCAACACTTAATTTGCTGTACTCTTTCCACTCCCTTTAAAAGTCAGAATATTTTATAGTAATGTTATTGTGAAGTAGGTACTGTGAGCTCCAGTGGCTTCTGCTGTTTCTGTGTAATTGGTTGTATGCATTCAATTGCCATCAACTGAACATAACAAAGTATTTTATTGCCCTTGTTAAGTGTGTTGTGCTTCTGTTGTACTTCCACTACTAACCTCCTGCATGGATAAAAATGAGCATTGGCTAGACTGTTTGCTTCTAATTTTAATAACAGTCTAAATTGCTTGGGTCCTACAGTACCTAAAGCTTTATTTTGAATCAGAATATTAGTCTTTATTTGGAAAATATGTAGGTTTGGGGTTTTGTCATATTTCCAACGTTGAGTTTCTGAGAAGGTACATTTTTTTAAGTAATATTTCAGGAAGATAATTCCTGATCCATCTTGAAGACATAGAGCAGCAACCTCATTGCTTGGATGACTGTAGCTCTCACTCATTTCTGAAGAACTTAAGTGCACACACTGGGCAGAGTTTGTTCTAAATTTGGATTTTCTTGTTTGTCAAACAGGAGAGGATTATGTCTATAATAATGTTTGATCACATGTACTGATTGGAGGTCATTCTTATGCCCTTAAACTAGTCAGTTGACTGATCATTGTTTATATTTTAGAGTTTCTTTGTATCTATACTGTTTCTAATTAACTGTGCCAAGTTATTCACAGACAAGTAGAACAGACATTTATAACAGTTTGTAATTTCAAAATTACCATAAAGATCTTAAAGCTGATCATATAACTCTTCAGCATGAGAAGCAAACTATTTTATAACTTTCATTCTAAATTATAGCTTGATATGATGTAATTGTTTTAATAAGAGGTTAATGAGTTTAACAACATAGATGGGTCAATATCTTATGATTAATAGGAAATGGGAAAACACAAAGTCATCTTTCATCATACTCTGAATATCCAAAGTAAGTAAAATATTTTTCCTGAAGCCTGGTTTCTAGGAACAAGACTGAAGGAAGAACAACCTTACTCTGCCAACCATACTCTAAATTATCATAAATTTCAGTTGCTAGTATTTCCCAGATGTCTCCAGTTGAAAACTACTTACTCCATCTTAGTTTTATTGAATTACCAACAACAAAAGAAAAAGAACATTTCTTTAAAATGGAATTTGATATGTGAAAGAAAGGAATGGAATGTCCCCTTAGCAGAGTATTATTCATAAAATGAAACACGTTTGTTTGTGGGAAGAGCACTTGAAATGTTCTAAAGAATAAAGCGGCACACAAGCAAATGTCAGAAGTGCATACTCACTTCTGAAAGCTGTTTTTCTGAACCTGAATTTTTATACTTAATTCACAAATAAGCAGTAAAATACAGTATATATGATTGACAGCCTCAAAAAATAAAGGGCCATTTTATGCCTGTACCCCATCAAATACAATTGGCAAATAAGGCTGGATATTCCTCCGCAAATTTTTGCTTTAGCTGTGTCAAATTGTGTAACTCACAGAGAAGTTCCGCTGCCAGTCTCCCATCATAAGGTATCTCAATCTCTGTCTGGGATATTCCCATACACCAGAAGCATTCAGGAGTCCAAGAGCAGGTAACTTAGAACCAAGAAGTCATATCTTCATCTTTCCATCCTCTTTGCATTGCCAAGATAGCTCAAACTAAAGGGATCTTAACTAATGAATGTTGTATTGAGGCCACATGAAGAAGGTTTAAGTGTTGATAAGAGGTGAATTAATGGATATTGAAAAGAGATCAGAATTCAAAACTTCATTTATGAAGTGACAGAGAAAAATGTTTATAATGTTCTTTATCAAATCTTGTGTATCAGAAATACTTTTAGTAGGTAATTCCTCTTTCTTAAAAATCATCTCATAATTTTTGAAAATGTAATATTAAATATCATGGGGAGGTAAATAAAGGGTAGTTCTGAGCCAGCTTATGTTCTCTTACTTAAAAAAAAAAAATGTATTCATGTAGAAATCAAGCTAGGTAAAAGATATGTAAAAAGACGTCCTTATTTCTGCTGTTGGTCAAAGAATCTGTTCATTGTGAAACTAAATACTTATACTTTGTGGATTTGAATTCCAGATAGATATTACATCCCTTAAGTTTGATACTTCTTATTAATTCCAGATGAGGTGATTTAATGGTACAGCCACAAGATTGTTTAGCCCTTACAGGAAAGGAATTGTAAGGAAACATCCTTTTTATGGTGGATGACAAAGCTGTGAGTGCTGCTGGGAAGAAGTTTATGCTTCACAAAAGAGTTTTAAGGTAGGTAGGTGGTAGGCACCTGTGGTAGGCAGCTATCCCTAAGCAGTCTTCTCCCATTCATCAGAAGTGTTTGTGTGACTGCGTATAATGGAAGCAGAGATTTAAAGTCTGGCCTTAAGGCCAAAATAAAGCACTTAAAGGAGATATTTATCTTGAAGCATCCAAGTTTCTAGGTTTGATAACTGCCCAGTAAAAGGAGGCTTTTTCCTAATTTTTGTATTTTCACCTTTCTTCCTTTAGGGACATGCTTTGATCATGCTACGTGCAGTTTTTATTGCAGGAAGACTGGACTGAAGCATGAAGGATAGTATACACAGTCTATCTTAGAAACTGGGCAAAAATCTTCAACATCGGTCACTTCCTACAAGTTCATAATTTGGGCTGGTGCTTATCTTTCTACTTACTGCAGCCAGCCAAGTAGCAATGCCGGTGCATTTCCTTTGTCCTGTTAACCCCAGGATCTCATTTTCATTGACAAAAGTCGATGAGATCCACACTTGATCAAGTATCAAGAAAATTTTGTTTGCCCTATGGTCTCACTCCCTTTCTGCTTTATATAATATTCATTTTACAAGGGTGGTTGTCGCAGCAGGCATCTTGCTGAGAAGCAAGCAGTCACCAGGGATACCGCCTTGCTGCTCTGTGACCAGCTCCCTCTATACATACAACAGCAAGTGGTTTGTTGTTTTTCACATAGAATTATAGAAAGCTCTTTTGCACTAAACCTAATTATGTATATACTAAACCTAATGTATATATAAACCTAAATGAATATACTCAGAACAAAATAATAGTGGGTTATAATGTATTTTGGCTAACATGCATTCTCTCAGGAGACTATTCTATTTGGGCACAGGATGCTTTGGACTGTATTCCATTTCTTTGCTTGCTTAATTACTTTTGCAGTTTTACCCTTTCTTTTACCTTGTAAAAGACAAATGATCACAAATATTTGAATAGCAAGAAGCCCTGTATCTTCTGCTAATAAGAAATTAGTTTTAAATTTTATCAAACTTGTAATTTTTTTTAAGATTATATATGCAGACAACTGCAGCCGAGATATATTATTTATGAAGTTTCATCAAAGACTGTAGCAATTCACAGAAGAAATTATAAATACGCAGGAAACCTAAGACTGCCAGAGTTTATATAGGCTAAATCCTGTATCTTTCAGACTATATTTCTAACTGTTTGAGCTCCTTTACCTCCTGTTTACTCTAGGTGTGAGTTTAATCAGCCTTTCAAAGCAAGTCCTAGGACAGGCAGCAAATCTGACCCTGGAGGGTGTGAAAAAATAGAGCACTAGGAAGTAGATCAACTTATGAATGATTCATGGAGAAAGTGAGCTTGAAGGAAGTGCAGATGATGTCTAGGGAAATATGATGAAAACATGAGAGCCTCCTGGCTGCCATGGGAAATACCAAGAAGTAGAGCTACAAATCTAACAGTGAAGGAAAAGAGTAAAGGGAACAGCAGTGAAAAATTAGTGGAGAAAGAGTAAAAATACTCAAAATAAAAGCATTAAAAAACATACAGATGTAGGTGGAAATTTGAAGCATATAAAGAGTGGATAGGATATACAATCTAATGCATACAAAGTCAAAAAGGCAAATAGAGCTGTGGAGATATCTCCAGAGTCTCATTTATAGGTGACAAATATATTCAGTGGTTTTGAAAATCATAGTCTTTTGTGGTTAAGAAAAGAATACAGAGCATCAGTTATCATTGCTACCTACCTACTGTTCTTCATTTAGAGAAAAAAAGACATAATTTTAATCAAATTACTAGTGAAAAATGTGTAATTATCATTGATGAATGAAATGGGTAATGTAGGGGATCTATGTGAGCACAGAGCAGATGCTGAGGTTTTATTCATAACTGAGAAAATCTGTTGTCATTTATTTTGGATATGCATGGTACATGAAGGAATGAGGAAAGGCCAGGGCAGATGAAAGCAATTGAAGGATAAATCCCATTGCCATTTAATTTATTAGGGAATATCCATGTTGAGAAAAGGTCCCATCTTTTATGAAAGAGGAAGAGAGAACTGGTGATCATGTCTAGGATATTAATAACTTAAAACATCCTTTTCTTCCTTCCTTCATAATGGAGTCAGGGCCTGAAAACTGTTATGCAGCAACTACGTTGTATTTAAAGGAAAGTAGCTGTGGATTATTCTCTCAAAGGTGGCATGTTTTGAGGAACAGGTTGTATAGATCTGTTCTAAAAATGGGAAGATGCTTGAGATAAGTGACTAATATGGGGTAAAAGTGAAGTGAAAAAAAAAATCAGTCCAGTGGGGTTTTTGCTTTTTGAGATGTACTAAAAAGTAATGGTGCTATCCTACAATTACCAATTCTTAAGTTCGCTTCCCGAATTTTGGAGTTTTGGTAGATTTACTTGGTACCTACATGTACAATTACTTCTCAAATGGTTTGTACCTGCTTCACTGTGCAAAGTCACAATTCAGTAGCTGTAACAAGTTGTTTATGTGTGAAAACTGAAGTTACCCCTTCCCAGATTTTTAAGAAGTAAGGACCACACTAGGGATAAAGGTTGGATGATGGGAGAAAAGAAAATGAACCTTTTAGGAAAGAAATGCCAAAAAATTATATGTGGTCACTTAGAACATGCCTTGGTATGAATAGGCTTTCAAAGATCCTGTGGTACGTGCAGTCTAGCACATTTTCTAAATAAAAGTTTCAAATCTAGAGCAGACTCACTGGTTCTAATGAGCTGGGCTTTGAGATATACTGTGACTTGAACAAAATAGTTTCAACTCCTAAGACACTAACATTTTGAGATGACTTTCAAGATTAAAGATTCAAGATTTTCCAGAACACTTCTCCATGTCTATTTTAATTTTATTTGTATTTCTAGTCTCCAAAAAAGGGAGGCTTTTCAGGACCTTGCGCTTTCCCTTATACATATTACAGTACAGTATCAGAAAAGCATACATCCAGGAGTATTTTTGCACATTTACTTATGCTTCTTTCTCTAGCACTTTTCAAACTCTACAGACATTTTGTTTTGAACAAATAGGAATACAAAAGGTAAAGGTGTCCTATAAAAATTGAATTTTTCAAGTGATATAATGTAGCACCCAACTAAAAGTATTAATTCATCTTTCTCATGGATGGGACTTTCAAGTTTAAGAACAAAATCCAAGACGAAGTTGAAGATTAGCATGACTGATAATTACAAAAAGGGAAAAAAAGAATAGTTTCTTTGTGCATATAACAATGGCACCCTTTCAGAATTACTTATTTTTATTTATGCTAAACTTCACAGTATTAAATACTTTAACTTCAAGAAACATAACTGCAAATCACAAAATTAAGCAATGCATTTAATAAATTAACCTTTGACAGGATATGTAGAAACAGATGAATATATGTGATGAATATGAATAGATGAATATGAATACTAATATCTGTACATGTATATACATACAAATATCTATATGTATCTTCTCTGAATCTGCCTTTAAGTGTCTTGGAGTTTGTGTCAAAATTCCTAAAGAATTACGTATAAATACAGAAGTTGGTGATAAACCAAACAGCAGAGGCTTTAATTCTGCCCAGACTTCTACCTCATATTCTTATTGGCATCTGTATGTGAAAGCTGCAAAAACAGAGTAAGCCAGATCTCAGCAGACCACAGATGAGTTTTGGTCACTTCATATAGGTGTAAATTACAATAAAAAGTTATCATAGAATCATAGAATGGTTTGCATTGGAAGGCACCTTGAAGATCATCTAGTTCCAGCCCCCCTGCCATGGTCAGGAACACGTCCCACCAGACCAGGTTGCTCAGGGCCAAGCCTGGCCTTGGACCCCTCCAGGGATGGGGCATTCACGACTTCCCTGAGCAACCTGTTCCAGTGTCTCACCACCCTTACAGGAAAGAATTTCTTTCTAATATCTAATCTCAGTCTCCCCTCTTCCAATTTAAACCCATTGCCCCTTGTCCTTTCACTGCACTTCCTGACAAAGATTCCCTCTCCAGCTCTCCTATGGGTTCCCTTCAGATATTGAAAGGCCGTTATAAGGTCTCCCTGGAGCCTTCTTTTCTCCAGGCTGGTTAACTGCTACACTCCCATTTGACCAGACTGTCAGCTTTTACAAAAGAGATGCTAGTAATAAAAGTATCATCAAATGGTTTATAGCTTTGTAGCACAGCTAATATTTATTAAATATGTATTGTTCATATTATCTATTGCAAAATATAGTGATAATTCATTTATAATTTTTCGATGACATGGTTTGAAATTTCAGCATTCTAGCTTACCACCATTTCAAAATTATGTTACTTGTGTTACCTAAGCTTTGAGAGACATCTTATATCTTCATTTCATCTTAGGTTTGCCTTATGGATGGGAAGAAGCTTATACAGCAGATGGAATGAAATACTTTATCAAGTGAGTAGTTCTGTGAGAAAATGGATCAGAGCTGAAATAAAAGCACATCAAACTAAACACATTTTCAAACCTAGAATTAATGTGAAAATGAGTAAAATAACAGAAGCTTTCATATGCTTTGTATATACCTTTATTACTGACATTGCTTGTTCTTTTCTGGTATTTGTAACTTCACTGTTACTTCACTGTGGAGAGGGTCCTAGAAGGCTTAATCACAAATCCAACTGAAATTCAGGGAGAACTGTGTCTCTGCCCTTCAGGTGCCTTTGAAAACCCAGTCTACAAAGTTGAGAACTTCCCCAGTTACATGTTTGAGCCTATAATGGACTCAAGAGATAAGAACACTCATCCCCTTCATAGTCTACAAGTATAAATATCTATTTTTAAGAATACCTTTATATTTTGGTTAAGTGGAAGAATTCTTGGAATTCCTTTAGATTTATAGGAGGTAATGCTCTGGTTTCACCTAGCTCTGAAGATACTGGTGGGCTTTTTTGATGTCATATCCTGCGGGATATGTCATATCCTTTGTGCGGGAATAAGTTGCTGCTGCAAGAGGGTGAAGGAACAGGACTGAAAGCATTTATTTATATTAATAAAATGGTTTAGAGATTTCCAATTGCTATTCCATTCATTTAGAATCGAAGTTGTTATACTCTAGACTTCACACTTTAGATACAAAATGGTGGCTCACTAGCTTGAGTATCACTGAACATTGACATTTCACAGTATCACTGCCTGCAGGTCAAGCAATTTTTATTCCTTTGGCAATGCCACTGAAGCTGGACCAGGTACATAAGTCTTCTCTCATGTTCTGCATGACTTCTTCATTCTTGATTCTTACTCCACTAAAATCACACCTACTTTTTCCAAAGGGTTTGCTTTCTACGTTTTCAGGGAGTTGCCAAAGATAAAGCCATACTCTTCATAACTGGCTTAGAAATACTTATATTAACTAATAGTGAATTTCACTCACACATATTCAGGACAGGCATTGCAACAGTGAGCACCCTCACCAAAAAAAAGAAAAACCTAGAGAAAAAGATGTCTCTATCAGGAGTTACCTGTGATTTTTAGAAGATATTGCAAATAAATTATTCTTTCAAAATTCACCAGAGACTAGAGGAAAGGTGACATTGATAAGAGGTTCCAATAACACGGTGTCTAAAGCATGAAGAAAACATCTACAAAAGCAGTAATCATTTGAAGATGTAATCATCTGGGAGGGGCCATAAAGCACTAAGCTTGGGCCCTTTTTACTTGCTTTTTGGCTTTCTTTATAAGATTTCCTTAGTGATCATTTTTCTGAAAGACTAGAAGAAAAATTGCAGTGCAGATTCATTATTTACAAAAAATGAAAAAAAAATATATTATTGTTTTATCCAAAGTGTAGTTTATATCTTGCTTATGTCTTGCAGGTAGAGAATTGAAAGCTTTTTCACAAAGACCTACTTGATGAAAGCTATAGGAATTTGTATACTGTAGGAAAGATTTTTTGCAATTGTATTGTATGATTCTGCAGAAAAAATGCATGAAAAGAAGTAGCTCCTGTTGTATGTCCCAGAAGCTTCAGGGTGTGAATTGGACAGTATGCTCTTGTTTTTTCCAGAATATAGTAAAAAATAATTCATACAGTAGGGGGTTTTTATTATCCCTCCAAAAGATTGAAGCAACTGGTGAAAAATATAATTCATCTTCATTCCAAATAATTGTTTAATTAAGAGTAAGTTCTTCTAGCTCATTAAATTTGCATGTTGTTTAATTCTTATAGGTGCCAGCAAGACGCGTTTTGCAGGTGCATTTCCACCGTCTTCTGAAAGACAGGAAGGGCAGCAAATAAATCTTTGCAGTGAGATAAAATTACTTTCATCCCAAACTCTTATAAAAGTCACATAACTAACGTTGAAGTTTATGTATTAGCTAGCCAAGAAAAGCAGAGACTTTTTTTCTTTTTGTTTTTGTTTTTTTTTTTTTCAAACATACTGCTCTGTTGTCCTTAACTCACCCCATGGTGCCTGGAGCTAGATGTATTAAAGCAGACATGTTTTTTTCTGCAGAGGTTTCTGAACACACCATATATGATACTGCATTCCAGCTCTAATCAAAGGGCAGCTTTTATTTTCAGACAGATGTAGGTTACTACATGGGATTTATACACAAAAAAAAAAGCTAGAAAAATAACTGAGGAAATGAAAGTGAATTAAAAGCCAATTTCATAGCAATGGAAATAAATACAAGAGCAACTATTAAAATAGAGCACAGTTCTCTTGGTCTCCTGTTGATACAATGAGCCATTATACGACAGTTGGAAAGTTAACTGTTTTGGGTAAAACACTTGCAGTACTCTAGGCTTATACCTGAGTAATTGGAAACTGAGCTTGAAGATTGTATTATCTAGCAATAAATAAAATTTAGAAACAAAATAGAAGAAATCTCGCACGCTTGAAACATACCTCCCCTCTTTTTTTTCTCTAGCTTTGTTACTGGGCTTCTCATGCAAATCCTCATCTTGATGACTCAACGAAAGTTAGTCACATATTTGTTGAATATGTGAAAGAAATTTCTAAGTTCTGCATTTGGATGCTGAACTACTGCAGATGTAGCAATAAGATGCATAATAGTAACAGTAGAATCTGCAAGTTAGGTGGAAGCCTAACTTGTAGAAAGCATCAGCTGTGTTACATGTTAGCCCCACTTGCTAAACTACAGATTTGAATTCAGTACTTGACCTGGAAAAGCTTTGTCAGTAATTTTTACATATCTGACCTTTGTTAACGACTCATGAGTGTTCTTCCCTCTTCTGAAGGTACTCCTAGTGTGATAAGTGATAAGGTTTTCCACCATTGTTAACTTCTGTAGTCTGTTTTATAAAGTTCTGCATTTACAGTTCTTACATTTATGTTCTCCATACATCTGCCAATCTTTGCATGGCGGGCAAAGAAAATCTATCCATTTTAATTGCAGAGAAGGGTGTGAAATCACACTTCATGACCACTATCTAAAAACTTTTATTCCTTTGAATGGAGCCACCACACTGGTGTTAAAAGCTCTTAATACAGTTCGTTAGAATGGAATTAACTGAGCATCGCAATAACATATTATGGTAATTAATATTCCTTTTAACTATTTCCTTATTTTGCTTTCATCATTGTTTCCAAATGCCTTTACAGAGCATAAGCCAGGCTTTTTGCATGCTTGAAAATTCATACCTCTTACTACACTTTGTAATGTGTATGAAGTCAGTCTGAGAAAATTAACTATTTCAAGCAAGAAGCAGGGATTGCGCAAGTCCCTTGTTTCTAATGTTGAATGGTTGAGATTTCAAGATGAAAATTCTACTCAACATAGAAAATATCCTTTTCTAGGAGGAACTTAGCTTGAGGTGCATTTTATTAGCTGATTCTTTTCAGTAGGCTTTAATCTAATTGTTTAAATTGGGATTAGCAGAATAATTGATAGTTGTGAATTTTCAATCCTTTCATTCTTTGCTGTTTAGAACAGCCAAGGCCATGAGGGGCTTAAGAATATTTCAGCATTAACCCCCTTCCATGTATACAAACAGATAGAAAACCATGTTCTAATTCCCTAACTGTAGCCACAATTAAACTGATCTTATATGTTATTTGTCAGTTTTCATATTGTGCAGTGAGGCTGTATAGAAGTTGCAAGGCTCTGTTTTACAATATGCTAAGGACAATCAAATATTATTTTAATTAGTGCTTGCTTTCAGTTCCAGTGTGCTTTATTGGGCACTAAAGTAGTTGAGTCCATAAATCTATATGTTATAAATCTAATGCAGTAGACACCCCAGAATGGAATCTTAATAGCACATAAGCTTGAGACAGCTTGCTGTGAAATTTCCATAAATATCTCTGAAGGGGGTGTAGCAATATGAAGTGCATGAGAAATCAGAGTTTAAAAGAAGCAAACCAGCTGGCTTGTGTTACACACTAAAGTGAAACCCACTTATGTGAATAACTGACATGAATAAAACATTTACATAGCTAAATTCCTAAGGGACTAAACAGCTCTCTATACCTACCAGGGAAAGCTCTATCTTGTCCATGAATACTCACCTTAAGGCAGTTTCTGAAATCAGTTCTTTTATTCAGGAAATCATTTCAGTCTCTCAGTAAATTATTTTCAATCAACCAGGTTGCTAAGATCAGTCACGCAGTACTGGCAAGTGTGAGAAAACTACCTTTTTGACTGCTGGTGTGTCATAAATTCACATGATTCTGTGCTAGGCATTAAGGTCATGTGTATAGGTTTGCCATGAAACAGCAAACAGTAATGTAAGCCTCTCTGAGTTATATCTCAATATGCATTGGGAAAAAAAAAAAAAAAGTTTAAGTGTCTTACTAATATAATATAAATGAACAGCTGCCAGAAGGACAAAAATTATACCAGTAGAACAAAAGGTAGGGATCACCTTAATTGCTTGTATAGCTGTGCTTTCCTCCAGCTGGAGAGCAAATGTTGAATTTGGCCCCAGATATGTTTTGAGATAACCTGGTGTACTTTAAAGTAATGGAGAAGGCAAGCACTATTTTATTTTGCAGGTAGCAATACAGTCACTCATATACAGCATCAGATTCGTGCCCCATCAGTTAATATGTTACAGAAACACATTACCGGTCCCTGTTTCCTCAACAATTTATGTTTGGCATTTCTGTCACTGTTTATATCAGTCAATTTGGTTAAGAGTTGAGATTCTGACCTCATTTGCTCAAAGTGACAATTGAATGTAGCTTAATGAGGTTTTCAGCAGTCCACTGCAATTTCAAAATCATAAAATCACAGCAAAGTCTGGATTGGAAGTTATATCTGGAGGTCATCTTGTTTAACCTCCTATTGAAAAGTAAGTTATCAAGAGCCCTGTCAAACCAAGCCTTGAATGTTTCTCATGAGGGAGATTCCACCACCTGTCTGGGCACCCTATTCCAATGTTTAGTTGTTCTCACAAGTGAAGAATATTTTCTTAATTTAGATGGAATTTCCCCTGAAGCAGCTTGTGCCCATTGCTTCCTATCTGTTGCTAGATGTTTTTGTGAGAGAAGTGCCTCCATTTTCTCTATAACTACATTTTAGTTATGGGGAAACTTTGATTAGACACCCACCTTCTGCCCCTCGAGCTTTCTATTCTCTAGGCTGAACAAACCCAATCCCTGTAACGTTTCTTCATGTGCCAAGTTCTCCAACCCTCTAATCATCTTGGTGACACTCCACTGGATCCTCTACAATTTTTACCTTGTCTGTCTTGAACTTGGAGAACAAGTGTATTGAAGAGACCCAACATAGAAGGTAAAAAAGTTTGATATTAATTAAGGCTGTTTTTCTGTTGTGAGAAATTAAATTACTGGGTTTCTACTAGAAATTCCCATGTAGAAATTCCCATGTCCCATGTAGACATTTTAGCTGTAAAACCCAGAAACACAAAGGGGATAATAAGCCTTTGTAGAGAATCACTCAGATGCAGATGTGTGTGTATGCACTTACCAGTCAGTTGTGAGGTGTTAAGATGGGAGAAATGCTGTAAGTAAGAGCAGGTTCCTCTTGTTCACTTTTAGAACTAGTCATGTGGCTATTTTTGCCCAGGCTTAGTTGAGGTGTAATGTTGAATGAGTTTACTAAGTGTTGTAAGCACTATTAGAACAAAATTTCACTTTCGTTGTATGCTCTGGCGTTAAAGGTCCTTATGGGAGTCACAGCATTGCACCCATGCAAACAGAAAACGTTTCTGTCATTGAAGGGATTTTGTGAATTTGGAACTTCTGGGCTTAGTTTTTAAATAGGAGAAGGAGTCTATGCGTAACTTTGCTCTCCCAGGGAAGTATCATATATGCTAATTAATTAATGGTTATACACTGGTGGTTTAGAATCACTCAGGAACAGTATAAAAAAGCATAGCTGTGACAAGATTTTTTTTCCCAGAAAACCTATTATTGTTAATCTCTTCCAGCCTCCCACTGTGTTCACCTTTAACATATGGCAGCTCTGTATAACAAGACTGACACCTAAAATTAGGCAGGGCCTTGCTATTCTCCCTCCTACTCCCACCCACTCCTTGCATACGTATACAGTTTGTAAGGACCAGCTGTGAATTTTGCCCCTGTAAACACTGTTTTTCTAGCTTTTTAATAGCACTAGGTTCCAACTATTCCACATTAGAATAGTGTCAAGAACATTTATCTTAAATTAAATTTTCCTGAAAGCAACTAAAAGTTCCTAGATCTTTTAATATTTTGGGATCTTTTTCCTTAGATGTGTTGGGGTCTGTGACATGTTTTATCTTATACCAAAGGGGTAACAGTAATATTTGATTTAAGTTATATTTGAGCAGTTTTTCTAAAAATCAGAAGTTTCACATGGAAGCATTGAGTGCTTCAGTATGACAAAGAGCAATGAAAGTGCTCTGAGAGCCTACCAGTACAACTGAGAATAGGCTCCTACTTAACGTGAATCGAATTCTAAAGTCAATACTTGTAAAATACAATTAATAAAACCCACATATGTTGCATTCTGGTAACAAATCAGCCTTCCACTTGGAAAGCCAAGACATCATATTTATATATATTTTGAATATTCTATTTTATTTGGTTTTGCTTTGGAAGGAGCAATCATTAATTTTACTGAAGGCTGGGCATTCACAGAAACCATTTATGATTTTATGACTGAACTAAGAATAGCAAAGAATGTGTGATAGATGAAGAACTTCTTTGGTATAAATATTGATGTTTTATAGCACTAGAGCTAAAGGTACCATCATAAAAGAAAAATAAATCACAGTTAATTTTACTTACTGCATGCTAAATTGAAAAAAAAAAAAACAAAGAAACAAAGCTGTTCCTTTGGCAACTGTACTCTGCACATTTCTACTGCTTTCTACAGGAAGGACACAAACCCCAACATATGGAGATGTATTCAGCTTCATCTCTGCTCTCCTGTTCCAGTATATACCAGTATATTCCAATATACTAGTTATCTGCAGGTTATCTTAACAGTGGTTGGAGTGGCTTTTCCTAGAAAAAAGCAAGTTCAATAAAGTTCAAATAAAATTCTGTATGTTCTACTCAAGTTTCAGTGAGTTCAGGGCAGCAAACTAAGAAAAACCATCATCTGCTATACTGAACATGCCATTGAAATTCCCCCAGGGCTGGATCTAGCACTGGGTCTGCTCCCAACTCCCTGTGTAGCAGCGGTCAGTTACTTACCGGTTAGATATTAGCAGTCATCAAAATCATGTAGGTGTCCCCATCTTAATAACTTTGATGTTTTGTGAATAGGAATGGGTATTTTGAGGCAGAATGCTTTCTGTTTTATTGAGTTCAAAGAAAGCTGCAATTCCTGTGGATCTTTTAAAATTGGACCTTTCCAGTTTTACACGTCACTCAAAAATAAGGTTGCTTTTGAAAATGTTTCCTTTTACCTGTTGTCCTCAAGTCTTCCTGTCTGAAAATAGAGGAAAATATAGTTATATAGACACAGTAAATTGCAAACATTTAAATAAAACTAACTCAGCACTAACCAAGTGCTAACTGTTATTACTACTTTTAAATGTATATAATATAATATAATATAATATAAATAAATTACATATAATGTATAAAATCTCTGCATCCCTCAGCTCAACGTCAGTCTAAGCACTTTCAGATATAATCACATGAATTCAAGTAATCCTGGCGGTTTTGATTTTTGGATAACCACCCTGAGACATCTCAGAGAACTTTTATTTTCGCAATGTGTTAATTCCTTCCATCTGAAGTATGTGACTCTTTGTTGTCTCACATTGGTCACCAGGAATAAATATATCCAGAAGTAGTAGTCCTCTTTGAAAATTTTACCCCGTGGTTGTTCTTTCTTCACAATCACTGTTGAATAAAGAAAGACTTGCTATGAAAAGACACAGCAGTGATTGATGACAGGACATTTTGCTAACTAAAAATTCATGAAGACTTAGAGATAGCCGGGATAAGATGAAAATTCAAAATAATTGTTAAGGTTTAGAAATGGTTTATTGACAAATGTTTGGGTTGTAGGGAATTCAGTCTCTAATTTTTCACTGAAATCATTTTGCATGACTACAAGGAAAATAACCTCAGATGTAAAACTAGGAAAGTTGACATTGGATTTTATGATAACATGAGCTTGTAATACAAGAATGTTAAGACCTTAAGCTGCTTTTGGTTGGGCATTTTTTTTCCTGAGAGGTTGTTTGTTTTTTAATATCAAGAACCAAAATGGAGAAACATTCTTTCAGCTTCCACAGATACTGCATTCTCTGTCCAGGTTCTGGACTACCATATAAAGCAGCTGCTAAAATTTCTTCTGTGAGAAAATAAATGAAGCTGGCATTCCATTTTGGTCTAGACCTACAAATCCTACTGAAATCAGTGGGCTGATTTTTGCTTTTTTAAAAAAAAGGGTAATTTTACTCTTAGACAGATGTGCTCAGAGGTCTGATTCTCACCTATCTATTCACTTCTATGAGTGGGACTGGGAACGTTAAAGTTCAGACTGCTATTAAATTGTCCTTTGTTAGGGCAGGATTTGGCTGTAGTGGAATTAGCCATATGGAATAAACACCACTCTACACCGTCAGTTCTGAGATATCCCTGGGGTTTGGGAGAGCCATCAGAAGCAGAACAATACACAGCAAGGGATTTTTTAGTATGTGTTTCATCTGCAGTATGGGCCTAAACAATTACTTTCATGTTAGGACACACTTAGTTTAAACATAAGCCTTGAGCATTCTCCAGGCTGTGGTAGGGAAAACCTTCTGTGACATTGGCCTAAGTCTCTTGTTCTCTTTAATATCTTTAACAGTGATCTGGACAAGAGGATCGAGTGCACCCTCAGTAAGTTTGCAGACAACACCAAGCTGGATAGCAGTGTCAACCTGCTAGAGGGTAGAGAGGCTTTGCAGAGGCATCTGGACAGGCTGGATGGATGGGCTGAGACCAACAGGAATGAGATTCAATAAGGCCAAGTGCCGGATCTTGCACCTAGGTCACTTGGGGAATAATGGCTGGAGAGCTGCCTGGCAGAAAAGGACCTGGGAGTGTTGCTCGACTGTTGGCTGAACATGAGCCAGCAGTGTGCCCAGGTGGCCAAGAAGGCCAACAGCATCCTGGCCTGTATCCAGAACAGTGTGTTCAGTAGGACTTGGGAGGTGATCGTCCCCCTGTACTCGGCACTGGTGAGACCCCACCTCAAGTGCTGTGTCCAGTTTTGGGCCCCCTATCACAAAAAAGACATTGAGGTGCTGGAGCGGGTCCAGAGAAGAGTAATGAAGCTGGTGAGGGGTCTGAAGAGTAAGTCTTATGAGGAGAGGCTGAGGAAGCTGGGGTTGTTAGTCTGAGGAAGAGGAGGCTGAGGGGAGACCTTCTCATGNNGGGGGGGGGGGGGGGGGAGGGGGGGGGGGGGGGGGGGGGGGGGTTTTGGTTGGTGGGGGGGGGGGGGGGGGGGGGGGGGGGGGGGGGGGGGTGTAGAGAGGCAGGGGTTGGTCTCTTCTCCCAAGTCACAGGAGATAGGACAAGGGGCAATGGCCTCAAGTTGTGCCAGGGGAGGTTTAGATTGGATATTGGGAAACATTTCTTCATGGAGAGGGTTATTGGGCATTAGAATAGGCTGCCCAGGGAAGTGCTTGTGGCACCATCCCTGGAGGTGCTCAAAAGACGGGTTGATGTAGTCCTTAGGAATATTTTTTAGTGATTTTTGTCCAGTTTAGGTTGATGGTTGGACTAGATGATCTTTAAGGTCTCTTCCAACCTAGATAATTCTATGATTCTACATCTGCAACATCAGGCCCATAATGATAAGCCAGGGCTGCTGTAAGTGAGCAGCCTGGTTGGGCAATTCTTCACAAAAGTAGCACTGCTGATCTCTATGTTCTGATGCATTCGCAAATAAACTGCACCAGAATTTCTATGATGTTCACTTACAGGATTATGAGTAACTGCATATATTAAAACAGTGCTTTTAGAGTAATAGCAGTTGGCTATTCCTGGGGTGAGACAGATTTCAGGTAGTGCTTTAAAGCTGTGAAAAGTTTGCATATCTTGTCACTCAAACCTGTGGGCTTATTCAGCCTTCACTCAGACCGTGGTATTACTATTATTTTAATTTTATATTGGGCCATTTGTTTATTGTTGACAATTTTTAATGATGTAGTATGCTATTTGGCTATATAAATCTTCTCTGAGTGCTAGCTGCCTTCTGAAATTGCTCATAGATTTGTCTTAGTAGACAAGTGTTTAATCAGTTTAATCAAGGAATAAACAGCAAGACTCTTCTGGGGTTTCATTTTATATCCCTCAATCTTTAATTAATACTCAAGCAAAATCTGTGATCCCTGAGGGAAAGACAAAAAATATTTATGTTGCTTTAGGGCACAGTTCCATGAGGTAACAAGTGCTCTCAATCTAATTACAGCCCATAAAAGTTAAGGTCACTGCCATCTTCTAGGACCTGACTAGAGTACCACTGCGTGTTTTTGAAATGTTGCCTTGAAAGAGGGTCCAGTCTTAAACCAATTTTAACAAAAACAAAGGGAAAAAAAAAAAAGGATGTTTAATTTCAAATAGGCTGATTTTGATGAATGCAATACGAAACCCCTTCCCAAACTGCCTATAGTTTCCATGTCTGGAAACCTTCTTTTCTAGGTGCTCTCGGGATTGATTGATTATACTTGCATCAACCTCACTCAGTTGTTTTATCTTCTTTTAATTGCTTATCCAAAAAAATAAAATCCTTTAGTTACAGTTAAGAATAGTCCTTGCAGAGCCTCCTAGCATTTGCTCTTCAAAATAGCAGGAGTTTTCAGTTGCCTGACTTGGTGTCCCCATAGAGCATTTAACATCTCCTTTACAACCACTGGCATTTTCAAAGGAGATTCCAAAAATGACAGTGAGTGGGTCTGCAAGTGTGTGCTACCTCTGAGAGCTTATTTCATGGTAAACACTGGTGTTGAAGAAACAAAAAATTAATAACAAGTTTAAATTCATAAGAGATAACAGCAAAGCATTAAAAACACTGGTTATTGAAAGTTGAGAAAAAGTTGTGCTCCCAAAAATCATGCACTCCTAAATAAAATTAGGAATGCATTCACAAAATGTGTCAGGTGCAGCACCAGTAACCACACTTACATTCAATTTACTTGTGCATATTATAAAGTGATTTAAAAACACTTTTTTAAATTTTAGATTTGAGGGCAACAGAATTTGAGGGCAACAGGGCTTCCAGCATTTAAACCATCCTATGTACCAAATCTTGCTGTATAGTATTTATCTAAACTCCACACTCATGGGAGGGGGCTGGGCTATAACTAAGTGTGATTATCATCATCCCATGCTCAAATGCCCTCAGGAGTAGCAGCTCCCTGGTACTGCCTTAGGTGTTCCATTGCCACCTGCTGCCATGAGGAAGGGTAATTCTGGCTCACGCCACCAAGACATAATCTTCGAGGTGCCTGGTGCAAACTAGGGCTACTCCGTTTTTGCGCAGGATCTATTTTCGATGGCGTATTTTCTTATGCAATGTTTTCAGAAGGTGTGTGAGAAACGTTGATCATGACCCAAGAGACTTGCATTAGCAAGTTAGAGAAGTATGAGTGAAATGGAGATGAAAGAGACAGGTACCTTCTCAAAGGTGCAAGATTTAGGACAGTGGATTTTAAAGAGAAAAAAGGTATCCTTGCAAAGCAAAAGGCCATTCCAAGCACAAGGGGAACAGAAACGCCCATCAACAAAAGACAAAGGTAGCAATTACAATAAATTTTGCAAAGCTGTGTGTAGTCCATCAAAGTGCTACACAGACAGATTCTGTGCAAGAGCAAGCGAGGAGGATGATATAACCTCTAGATGAAGGATTATGTTTCGGGATCTTTATTCAATGGCATTGTTCTTTATTTTCCTGTTGCTCTGTCCCTCATCAGCCTCCAAACTACCACAATATGGGGGCTGCACATTAGTGTGTGACAAAGGAATGCATAGTCCCCCCATGGAGCTACTCATCTAGCAGATGGCATGTACTTCTTCCACAGCAAGTTCCGAACTTCCCATTGGGATACGCCCATAAGTCTGAAAACTAAAAAATCACAACATGAAATATATTTCTGGGTAGTATAGAGCATGTTCCCTTTCAGCCCACTGCATCTACGTCTAGCAGTGCCATTTTCTACTTTTTTTTTTTTAGTAATCAGTAACACCAGGGAAAGTACTAAAGGTTAAAGGTTTCAGAGTGTGCGGTTTCCGGTGTCTCAGCCCTGCTGTCAGCGCTACAGCATCACCACATTGGCTTGGCAACAGTTTTTGATTGTCAGTAAAAGCTCCATCAAGCATCAATACTCTTTAACTGAACACTATTGTATTTTAAAGGGCTGGTGAAGTTTAGGAAATCAAAATATAAGAAAGGTTAAAAGTTTAGTAAAAGTACTGCAATGGGTTAAATGGACTTAGGTTATTGAGTATGTTCATTCAAGGAGGAAAAGAGCTACCTTGGATTTTTGTGTTATTTCGCAGGAGCAGAGTTCTGCTTTCACTTGCATCTTCTTCAATGCTGTTCCATTTGGTAGAGCAGCACAGGGTTCATGTGAGGCCAGAATTTGTCTTTTCAAGTTCAGATACAACTAAATTCTATTTGGTTCCTAATGAATAATGGTCGTTATGAGAGTTTGGCTGATTAAGGCTGCAGCTTGTCTGCTGAACAGATCTCAAGCAAATGGCTATTGCACAAAATTGCTCCTTTTAAAGCTAAATAACCTGGGCATCCTGGAAAAATTTAGGCAGGTGTTACGGATGTGGTCCCATGTCAAAAGGGGGAAAAACATCACAACTTCAAAGAATACCATACAGCTGCTTTGTAGCTCAGCATCCTGCGCAGGGACCTACAGCAGTTGTGTTGCCTACAAGGCTCTTCATGGTTCTCTGTCGAGTTCCAGAATTGGCCCTAGTTGAAGAATACAGTTTAGGTGAAAAGCAAGTCTAGATAATGCTCAAAATCTAACAAAGATGCAAACATTTTTTCTTTTTGAATTATTCTTTTCTTAAACATTATCTTAAGTTCTTATTTTAAAATGAATCATTTTCCATGCAAATAAGCAAGAGCCATTAGGAGGGTAATTACAATGGTATTTTGAATAATTCACTCACATTTCTTTGCCAAAAAAAAATCCCTGTGTTCTCATGTTTTGTTCTTCCAAGCTCTAAAATTAAAAAGACAGAATAAAAAGTTAAAAAGACAGAATAAACTACTGACATATTTCCGGATCAAGCGTTTCTGTTTTCTAATGGTAAATTGGTCTTCCCTTTAATAGCAATGACTTGTTTGAAAACATAAAAACCTTTAAATATTGTTAATTACTCTGAAAATGTGAAATGATGATTTGAACAGGAACATTTGCAAATGGAAAACATTTTACGTTTAGAGTTTGTACTTTTGGCTTTCCAAATACTCCTTTAATATTCGAAAGTTTCATCAATTAAGCAAAACCTAGAGGTAGATTTGAATTCCCTCTCACCTTTATTGCTGACCCTAACACACAAATCAGAGAGGATGTATTTCTAATACAGGAATGTTCTGCAAACCAGTAAATCTGGGATTATCTCTTTGGAATGATTATGTCAAAGCTCTTTAGCCACAGCACTTTTGGAGAGCTAAAAATAAATAGTGGGAGGGTTATACATTTATTCTGTACCTAAATATTGTTTGTGTCTGTCTACAATGTGAAACATGGTATCTGGACTTAATGTTCATTTATAAGAGTTCTTTTCCTAGTAATGATTTTGGCAAAGGGTTTAAAAGAAACTGTTCTACTAGAAGCGTTCATGGGATAAAGCCTTGTGCAAGTTTAAAAGAACTGAGTTCAAATCAGATGTATTTTCAGCAGAATGACATTAGAGCAAAATACGGCCCTGTGTATTTGAAAAATTGATGAGAACTTGTTCTTTCTTACTAGTGATTAAACAAATGTTATACCATTGAATATAGAAAATCGTAATCCTGGTTTGAATGCCACAGTTCTGCACTATTAAAGGTCAGGAGAATTTTTACATTTATTTATAAGAGAACAGAAGTTCTTAGAGCAGTTAGCAGAAAGGTAGATGTGCTATCGTTTGCCTCCTGGTCCTGAAGTATGTAGGAGGAAAATCTTCTGAAGGATAAACACTTAACAAAGAATTTTTAAATTGGTTACACCAAAGACCCATGAATGCTTTTCCACATAACTCTTTTATTCCTGTGCAGATTCTCCCATTTCACAGGACAGATTCTGCATGGTTGTGAGAAAATACAGCTAAGGGTTCAGGTGCGCAGCAGGTCAAGGCATGCAACCTGGGGAAGTCAAAGGGGAAGAAAAAAAAAATTTTGTTCTCATTTAAATTCAATAATGGATTGCTGAGAAATGGCTTGATAAAAGCAGGCAATACAAACACTTAAAATAGTACTGCAGGCAATAAATCTTGCATTGGCAGAGCTGGAATGGATGGAATCCAGTTATTTCAGCTTCCATGATTCCACCGGCATTGGAAGGAGTTCTGTGTCATTATGCAGATAAATGAAATCATATGCTGGGACTTTAATTTTAGAGGGATATCTTCAGTTTTAAGCCATAATGACTAATTTTTTAACTTGAAAAAAAAATATTGATGGCATTTGCGGACAGCGTAGAAGATATTGTAGAAAAATTCAGCAGACATTTTCCATATTATATTTACAAATATAAATATAGTCATAATATACAAATGAATATATATATTTCCCTGAGTGGTGGAATTCTTGATTAGAGAGATTTGCTCTTAAATTATTTTTTTTTTCACAAATCCCTCATAAAACATTTTATAAGGACTCTTCATATTCTTTGTTTTGTCTATCATCTGACTTTCTAAAGGTAAATACTGGAAACTTCTGGAAAGTTGCTGTTGTTCCTAGTAAAAATGGTACATTCACTTTCTTAGAATGAAATTATTACTGCTCTTGAGAACAGTCAGTACCTGCTACACTATATTTTCTGTAGCTATGTGTGTCGTTCAGTTATACTTCTGTTTTAACTTCTCTGAAACTGATCTCGACAGCTCCAGTAAGGTGATGCATTTTTTTGTAATACACTCATGAAGGAACAGAGTCCATCCAGTGCTGCTCTGACCAAAAAAGCACTTATATATTGATTTTACACATAACTGGAGCTTTTGGGATTGTTGTTTATTTAAGGATAAGAACTGAGGATATGGCCATTTTGTTTTTCTTGCATGGTTATTACTCAGGTGTTGTTTCAACTGAAATAGTAGATAAATACACAGATTACCAGTTCAGAGATAGGTTAATCTAGTTAATGCAGCTCAAGATGTGATTTACGTTAGCATTGTATTTACCTCTTGGTGAACAGTATTGTTATCCTCATCATATCCACCTTATTCTGAGCTCAAATGAAAGATGTGAATACAAGGTAAGATCATAGAAGGATAGTGTTGACTGGAGTAGTGATCCCTATGCCCACAACTCAGTGTAGTGGGACACTTACTCATATTCCTACTTCAATATATCAGTTTCCATAATTGGATTTCAATAAAGCATTCTTGAAGGCAGAAAGACAAAACCTGTTTTGAGTTGAAAACGTAAATCTAGAGTAGTTCTATCATGGTACTTGATAGTTAAACCAATGCACTTGAAAGTATAGGCATGGCTTTAGGTACACGATATATTAGAAGAGCTGTTTGTCTTTTATGGTGTATATTATATGTACAATATTTTTCAGCTACTTCTTGTAATGAACTTCTACAAAATTTATCTTTGCACTGACTTCACTGTAAAAACTGTGAATTTATTAGCAAGATTTTTTTAAGTGAAAAGAAGCTATTTCCTTTACCAAGAACACATTATTCCAGAAGGGAGAAGAGGCTGTGTCTTGCCCACACACAGTATGGCTAGCAGAGATGCCACCAACCGTAAGGTGTACAGTGTTCTCACCCACAAACACTAAATCTATTCCATTTATCTGTCCTTACCCAGCCTTATCAGGTTCTTTCCATTCATATAGAATCTTACCAAAAACAATAAAGCAGCTTAGAGTGCAAGTGAAATGTAGGGTTTAAGCCTTAAAAAGTAGTACTGAGTCTCTTTTATGACATGTTTAAAGGTTGTGGAAGCATGTTCAGAATTTGGTCTAGAGGACATGTAAAGAACATATTTTTTTATTTATTTGTCAACCTTTTTCTATAAGAAGAGGAATGGGCTTAATGATGCTCGAATATTAGTTTATGTTCTAACAAACTGAGCATATTTCTATGATGTGATTCCACGATCCATCAACTTCCTCTTGACCACTATGCCACAGGCTTTAACTGGTATGATGGCAGTGTTAATATCTTGCTAGCTTGTTGGAGTTTTGTCTGGGCTGTACACTGTTGCTGGGTTAATTGTCTACAGCTCTATTAACAGGAAGTATCACCAGTCTGAATCAGAAGTCTCTTACAAAAGCATTCCCTCTAATGTAATGGGAAATTAGACCTTCCAGCACCCAGTAGACTCCATATTTTGTTGTAAAATCTCATAGTTGGCAAGAAAAAGAGAATTCTGTATTTTAAAGCCTCCAGACTCCATCTGGTATTTCTTGGCTTGAGAATGGTAAACCTCTTCTGGGCTGCTAATAGTATTTGTTGTTTCTTTTCAGCCATGTGACACAGACAACATCATGGATCCATCCTGTAACAAGCGCCCTAAGTTTGGTTAGCTCTAAGGATGATGACGATGGAATAAGACAGCTTCCAGGGTCCAAGAGCTGAGGACGTCTGTTGGCAGAAAGTAGTTTGTCTAGTTTCCATTAGTGAGAAGAAGCACACTTATTAATCTATGTACTTTCTAGTCTATTATAATAATACCTGATGACGTTTCTCCCCTTAAATCAGAGGAAGTTCTGCCAGTCTTTTAGCTGGGTTGATTGATGCTGCAAAAAATGCAGGCATTGCAGAAGTTGCCCTTCAGCCCTTGATCTGTCCCAGATGGGTGTGGAGGGACCAGTTTTATCTTAGGGTCCAATCCAGTCTATTCACGAGCTCTCTACTGGCATAACGCCCCTGACCTGAAGTGAAATTTTCACAGCTTTGACCAGTTAAAATTGGGCCACTGGTTGTAATTTCACATGACATGTTCCAGGTAATGGTTGACTGAAAGCTGCAAGGTGAGCTCTTTCCTTCTTTTAAACAATGCTAGTGAGTGTAATGTAGATACCTTTTCTTTAACTACTGAAAATTTTTATTTTTAAGGAAGATTTTTATGGATTTTGCAAAGAAGTTTTGCTAATAGAAATTTAGCTATTTATTACAAGTATTGGAGCTCTAATGACTTCTAAACAAATACTTACTAAGATTGGTGGTTGGGCTTTAGAAATGAATCTTTGATAAGTTGTCAAGTAAAAAGAAACAGAGGACACCATACTCTGACAGCAATTTGAGACAAGAATGAAAATTATTCTACTTTTGTATTCTGCTAAACTGATACATACATGCATCAAATACTTCAGTGGAAGCTGTGAAGTTTCAAGTACAATGAAACCTGTGAAACCACCTCCAGGATCAGTCACCACCTCAAAGTTGGTTTTTAAGTAGAACAAAATCATTTTTTATACTTTGGTGATGATTTAAAGAGGATAAAGAAAATGACAGGGGGTGCTGGTGCAATCTAATGAACAGGTTTCACTGTACCTCAGTAGTACAGAACATTTTAAATGTCATCATTCACAGTACAATATACAATGGCAGTTTTGTGAAATACATGGTTCTATGCTACGTTTGTCTAGAGGCTCTTTTTATATAGATGTGTGTGTGTGTCTATGTGTATAATATATATGGTAGGTGTTGACTAATGAATGAAAGAAGGACCTGAAACTGTGCAGAAGCACTGATGAACATTCCAAAGGAAAACCCTTCAGTCCAAGAAGGAGAAGGGGAATGTAACAGTGTGAGTAAGGCACAGGCTGCAATCTGCATTTTTCCAAGCCGCACACTTAAGGACTTCAAAACCTGCCTGGAAAGGTTCAGGCCCACTTCTGCACTCCAGCTCACCTCTGCTGGCCAATACAAAGGAATGAGGCTGAACAATCACATTTTTGGAGGTCTGGCTGCAGCAGGTGTGGCCCTGTGTTTAAAAATCCTTGCACTGTGAGGAACGGATATGGAGACCAGGCTTATATGCTGTTCTGATGCCTGTGCCTTGCTCTCTGTCCTTAGTATTACAGAGCTGTGCCAAAGCACACTGTAGTTGTTGATCTTTTGAATCAAAAATAACATACTGTTTTTTTAAAAACCCAAGTCAGTTCTCTCTTAATAGCAGTGCAGCAATCTACTGCATTTGGCCTGTGAGCTGCAGAGCCCATCACCAAATGTTCTTCCTGAAGGAGCAAAGTCAGCTCACAAAAGAGTTTTTTGCAGGCTTTGCTGAAAGTAGATGTCAAGAGATATTGAATAACCAAATAGGAAAATTTGTTTTGTACTTTTAACTAGGTCAGAACCAAATTATCCATGAATCTACACAGGTGGTGTGGATTAGGAAGAAGAGCTTGCTCAGCAGACCCACAGTAACTTACATTTTTAAGAAAACTTCTCATAGCAATAACACATATATGCCATATTTTGCTCCAGCAGCTCCTACGTGCTTCACAGCCTCCTTTGTGTTCCCAGAGAAGACATTCTGAAAGGACAGAGCATGTGCTTCAGTTTCAGGGTTGGACACACTAGAAGCATTTTTATTTATATCCTTTTTCTGACAATGGCACAGACTCGTGACCCACGGAGGATATTTAAGGTTCCGAATTCCTTGTGATGTTTGCTGTAGCTGTAGCAGTCATGCGGATGCTTTATGACAAATGCTTTCAGTTCATACTTCTATGATACCCAGCCTGCATGTAGATGCCAGTTTTCCAATTCTGTTCAAGACAGGTTTGAACCTCCACTTGACCCTCGCAGCCTTGATTTATTCTGCTAGTGGTTTTGTGACAGCCAGCTGGATGTTTCCCAGCAGAGAAGCTGTGCGGGGACAAAGACTATGAATTAGGCAGCTGCATAAGCAGGGACTTTATGGAGAGCACTGTAAAGCTGTCCTTCTGCTAGATGAACTGGAGGAGGACAGGGATGCGCATCCTCCCCGGGGAGTTGGTGCGATCTCTGACCGTGGGTGTGCAGAGCCCAGCCTGCTGTGCACGAGAGGGCGAGAAATCAAGACAAAATTTTGGCGTTCTGCCTGCTCTGCTTACTGTCTTTACCCAAAGAGGAGAACATTTCAGAAACTTTGAGAGTAATTCTCCCTCTCTCTTATAAATTCGCCTAGAAATTAAAAACATTAGAAAGCGATCTGTGCATCTATCTAGCTTCTTCTCTGGTAAGCATTACCTTTTCAGATAATCCTCTAGTTCAAATTCGCTGCTATTGAGACTACATTTTCATACCTAGATTCTCCAAATGTTCTAATCTATTTTTGTACACTGGCATACTTGTTTCCTAGGTTATTTCTCTATGTCTCCCCTTGTCTCTTCCTTTCTGTGAAATAGTTTTTGTGAAATTATTTTGATTAAGCTGAACTGTGTATATTTAGAAAATGGTTCTAGGATAATTTAAATTGTAAAGACTAGTTGTCAAAATATACAACAGTGTAAACATATTTTCATTTTTTCGGAATAAAAAAAAGTAAATGAAAGTACACGTTATATCCTTTAAAATAATGAAACTACAGCTTTATAAGGGAATGGCCGTTGGGCCATAAATGATTCCTGTACCTCTTATTTATTTTCCATGTAAAGGTGACATTGTGAAAAAGACTGTTCTGGTAAACACTGGTGTTAATCTTTACCTGAATGCTTGCACCATGCTGCCCTTTCAAATACTGCAAATATTCCAGTAAATATAAAATGGCACATTCTTCCATCAAAACAAATAGCTTAACACAAATACCAGCACAGGTATATTGGATACTTGCAGGTGCTAAATAACTTCCTTGTAACACTACTCAGTGTCTCAATAAATTAGATGATCCTTTCGTCAACCCCCCCCAGATAAATATAAACAGAGATACATATGTGAGCTGGCCATTCCATAAACATCATGTAAATATTCATAGGGGTCAGGCGTATGTGCTGGTGGGGGCATGGCCACACTGCTTGTTTTCTACAGGAAATAGAAAATATATTATTATTATGTAAGTAAATACCTAAAGCCTCTATAGATTTTTATGATAAATCAGAGGGAAAAAACCCAAGAGTTGCTACTTGTAGAGACATCTAATACAAAGCAAGGACCGTCTTGGACGCACCCTTCCAGTAGTAAATCTGTTGTGACACAGGTGACATTTGGAGCCTTAAGCACTCACATGGGTTTGTGGTGGTGCCAGGCTCTGCACAGAGGACTTCACTGTAAATTCTCGTGTCATTCTCAAAGGATGATCCTACTTAGACTTCATCTGGAAAGGCTCCTTTCTAGACAAGTTTAATACCATCCCCTTTAAAACCATAATCAATGCAGACTGCCATTCCTCTGGGTACTCCAAAACACTTGTGGTGGTGGGAATCTCCTGTGTACTTCAGAGGGCAGGTTTCAGTGATAGAAAGCACTTATTCCTTATGTAATTAAACAGTGCAAATCACTTTTTCACCTACTTGAGCTACGCTCGTTACTGAATCGGCTCTTGCTTGCTTTCTAGAGATGTTGTAGGCTCGTAAAGGGGCAAAACCCTGGCAATCACCAAAGAAAAGAGAGAGAGAGAGAGAGCAAATCCCACTTTTCCTACTCTAACATTGCATTTTTCAGAATTACCAAAACCCAGTTTTTAAAAAAGCTACAAAGGCAAATCAAGCTTGCTGCAATTTCTGTGTAGGTCTCCATGGAGCCTCACCTAGTTAGCTTCTCTTCCTTCAACTACAGCCATGGGGAATGTAAGCAAACAGTATCCCATCTGGAGAATCAGTTGGAGGCTTTAGCCTCCACTGTAAATTAAGGAGTAAGAAATTGCTTACACTAAAATGAGAAATCCAATAAAATAGGGGCAATTCCTGTAACCTGTCCTTTTAATTTGCTGGTTTACTTCAGAATATATTTATTTACCAGGAACTCTCTGTTGGGTGGCCTCTTCTGCTTCTCAGAGCAAGTGGAGCTGCAGTCGCCTTGAGCACCCACTGCCAGAGGGAGCCAGGTTTCGCTGCCTCTGGTTTGCTGTGGAAGATAAACTTGACAAGCTGGAGCTCTGGGAGACAGGTTCTGTCAAGCCAAGTGTTTAGCACGGGTTGATCTATCCCATATACCGTTCACCATTTAAATGCTTCTTGTAACAGGCTGCTTTATGAGCCAAAACAAATTATTTGGTTGATTTCTTTAGTCTGTTTCTGACAAACAGGAGGGTGTCTATTGGCATTGAGTTAAGGCAAGGAAATCCTTTAAGAAGAATGTTTGAGTTGTGGAACAAGCCAGACTGTGCAGGACTGACTCGTGGGAAACGACTCTCCTGAAGCTCAGCAAATGCTGTTATGACTTGGCTGGTGAAATCTTGACTTTTCTGGGAAATAATGAGATGTTTAACACTTGACTCGAGAAACTCACCAAGTCCAAAACCTTAAGGCTTATTCCAAACCAAATGCCAAAATTCAGTGGCCCTTTTGCAAATATTGCTGTGGGTGACTTTTATATGGCTCTAGCTTAAGTCAGCAGTAGAACTTCATGTCAGCTCAGGAGCCTTTGTTCACTTGTGTGCTCCTGGTCCTCAGGTATCATCCGCACCACCCCACTCTGAGGAGCATCAGCTTGAGCTCTGGGTGCTACAGATGAGTGCAGCCCCACCAGTTGAGTGGAGACACCTACCAGCCCAGGCGCTGGGGCCGGCTTTGCAGAGATGTTTAGCAGCTTAAAGATGTTGATGGAGTTAATGGGAATTAGGCACCTAACCTACTTAGATGCTGCTATAAATGCTGCTAGGCATGTTTAGGTACCTAAATACCTTAGTAAATCTTTCCCCTTGCTGCTTGCAATGATAGCGTACCAAAAATCAAATACTAATGAATAAAGCCTAACCTTTGCCCTCTGTAACCAGCTTTGCCTTTCCCTGGTGATTGTTTTCATGTAATACTAAAAATACCAGCCATCTCACAGGTTGTACCATTCAGATTCTGTTCATGGGGTTGGTGGCTTGTTTATTTATTGCTTATTCTAGATATTTTTTTCTCCTCAGACATTGGCTGATGTTGCCATGCCCCAATTATTATTATAATCAAGAACAATCCTTGCTCTTGTATGTGAGAAGAGCTCATTAAAACATACAATTAAAATGGAAAAAGAAATAAAATTATGTTTGTGGCCTAAAACAAAAATAAAACAATAATAGCACTGATATGGGAAAGAGGACCTTGGGAAAGGCAAAGCATTGGGGTTCCTTCTAATGTTTTAATTTGTACTCCAAAGCCTGGTAAGACATCACCATTCCTTTCCAATCCTGATGGCCTGAGAAAACCAGGAGTGCTGAGCTCTCCAGGGATGGTGGAGCTTTCAGTCCCCAAGCAGCAGGCTGAACTGCATTTTTTAATCTCTAGTCTGTGCCACTGGGGACCCTAACGTTAGGTACTGTAATTAGTCACCATGGGGGTACATGATCCACGTCAAAGACAATTGTACATAATTGATGTCATGGCATGAGCAGGAGCAGAGAAGCCCATTAAGAAAGCTGCCTGTCACGCTCAGATCAAATTATTCCTTCAAATTAAATACAAAAGTGTTGTAAATAATAAAGATGCAGAGGAACAGGAAATAGGACACCAACAGTGTTGAAGTACAACTGCCTTGTTATTTGGCTATTTAAAAGATGCAACCAAACGGAATCATTTTGTTATTAAAGGAAAATGTGTAAATGCAATTATCTCATCTTACTCATTGCTCCACCTGCTCATCTTTGGGAATGTCATCTAGTCACCTGAGCCTAAACTCTCTATGTACGTGCTTAATGCATTCTGATTTGAGATGCTGAAGTAGTATGGCAATATAGGCTCTGATGTTCCAGCAACCATTTAGAGTCCCACAGTGAATAATATAAAAACCAAGTATCAAATCAATAGTAAATGCATACTAACAGGAGCGTCCTGCGGCTGGCTAAAGATAATGGAAAAGTCAGGTTTATTGGAGTGCTCAGAGGTTGGTTGGTACAAAACTTGAAAGTCTGTTTCAGTCCAGGTTTGCTATCATTGCTTGTCCTGACTGTTACATATACACATGTGCACACTTACAAGTGAGCACAGCTTCAGGAAAGTGAAGGAAAAGACCTTAGTAACTTCACTGCGTTCATAAAAATATAGATTCCCCCTTAGAAGAAAACTTGTTAGCCATCAGGAATGAAGTTTTGTTATGGCACAAGTGGGTGCTATAAGAGGACTCCTCCAGGCAAGGGACAACTGATGCCAAGAGAGGTGAGCAGCGCAGCAGGGCAATTAGCAGTTTCACTTCTGATGTGGCTGTGAGAAACTGCCGCTTCCAAGTAAGGAGGGGGTATCTCATTTCTTTATTTGCTGCGGCCAGGTGGGAAAGGAAAGACAAGGAACACTGTGCCCCTGTGATTGAGGACAGTGCCCCAGTCAGATGCATCACATCTTTGAGAGCTGGTTCCTGAGAAAGGCTCATCACCAGGTAATGTCCTGCCTTCCTCTGACAACTTTTAGCTTATTGTAGTAAAAAGTACTCAATCGAAAAAAATAAAAATCCCATGTTTGCTCTGGGAAGGTACTAAGCATTCTAGCTCTGGGCAGGAAGATTAAATGAAAGAGACATCCACAGAAGTGTCTGTAATCCCTTGTTAAAACCAAAACCACATCACTTTGAGCACTAACTGCATTTTGTAGTTGTTCATGGAACCGATGCCAACACAAAGCCCATTGTTGCTTCCTCTTGTCCTGCCCAGCCCTCACGGCTCCCCCAGAGTGACGCTGAGCTGCTTTTCCCTGCCATGTGTCCAAGGGAGAGGCTGCAACTCTCACAACTTCCGAGCAGGTAAACTGAGTTTGCAGTAATCCCAAATACCTAAGATAAGAGACAGAGCTCTGCCGTGAAGGCTGAAGGTTTTGAGAGCAGGGAAGGACAGGGAGTCAGATGGACGTACATGCCTTATGTCATGTGTCCCTGCCAGGGCTGGGGTCTAATTGGATTTCACAAATGCGACTTCTCTGTCTCTTGATCAAAAAAACAAATTAAGCCTCAAGAAGTTTCAAACAAATCCCTACCTGAAAGTTTGCCTCAAAAAAAAATTATGATAGATCATCTCATTTCAGCTTTTCCTCTGCCCCAGAGGGGAGTAAAATGAAAACTTCAAACCAAAAGCAAACTCCATTAAAACAAATAAGAGAAGCAAAGCACAACCAGCAGATCTGCTGAATTCCTGGGTGCACTGAATAAAATCAGTCATGTGATAATGATGGGATTTTCTAGAACACCTTTTAAGCATGCAATTTCTGTATTAAATCTATTCAGACATTCCTATAACATCTGTTTCTTCTATAAAATTAGAATAACAGCCGCTTTTTACAGTGCATTGACAGCTACAGATAAAAGCATGGTAATTGCTAGTAGTGACTACTGCCTAACAAGATATTTTTCTTGAACATTAACCTGTCAAGATTTTTAGGGGTATTGCACATCTACATGCAGATTCTGGATAAAAGCCTCAGCCCTGGAGCCCTATGCTAGTTCACACAATTTTGGGAGGTGGGGTACATGTTGGAATTATGGATAACAGTGGGATTTGAATAGAGTCGAGCCTCTCTTGAAGCTGGATCACAAGTGGGTTGATGTCTGGAGTGGAGGCAGGAGAGGGAGCAGAGCTCTCTCCCTCTGAGACTGCCTATTCCCTCTGATTTGCTGCTAATGTGACCTAAAATCAGTCAGAGCGGCTTTAACGCACTGGTGCAATGGGCTTCTCTGCCTCACTTCGGGGAGACACTCAAACACATGCTAAAATACGTGTGGGATATCCCAGAAAGAGAGGAGCCGATTACAGCTAATGCCTGGGAAGATCCACAGCTCTACAGCAACATGGCCCCAAGCTGCTTTTTTTTCTAGCTCCCTCTTTCCCTATGTTTATTCATGAGCTGGGATGCAGAGAAGATGAAAAGGCTGCTGGCAGACTTCTCCTTGGAGTCAGCACTTGAAATGGTACCACATTTCCAGGGAAGCCTCCCTGGCTCTGACAACAAGGCTGACACTCGTGGAAATGCCGGAGTTCTGCCGGAGTTCCCAAGGCAAACAAACATTACCCTTGTCGCCCAAGCACTGAGGAGCGAGGAGAAGTCACTACATGTAATCTCTGGGTAGGTCCCCCAGCTAGAGGGACATTTTGCCTCTCTTTAAAAACACAGTGGCAATATGGGGATGGATCTGTTTGGTGCCAGGCTCTTCTTCTCATCTTTATGGCAGCCAAATGAACAGCTGTAAAAGGGACAGGGATACGTGGATCGCTTTCACGCAGGGCTCCAGCAGAGCAAAATTCTGCTGCAGGAAACCTGGCTCACATATTTGTTTGCAACAGGGAATTGGAGCAGAAAAAAAAAAAAACATGCCTGAGTGGAAGGAAAGTGACTCTGGGGAGTCCCCAGCTTGGAATAGCTCCTGCTGTCCTTTGTTACAGCCTCATGTGTGACCAGGGATGGCAGGAACAGGCTGGCAGGGTCCCTGAGTGCTGTGTCCACTTCCTAAGGAGCAGCAGTTACTAACACGGAGCACCTGCAATCTGGGAAAACACTATTATGAGACTGATTTTTTTTTTTTTCATTTTGAGGGCAACTGTTAAAAATATTGAATAGAAATCACATCTTCTGTTATCTATTATAAAATTGGAAAGATTAAAATATTTTTTCTCAGTTAATTTGCAAACTCACATCAGTGCTGTCTGTTGTGATGCCTTATCATAAAGGTGTCTCTGAGTGCTGAAATGTGTATCCTCTGAATGAACCAAAAGCACAGGGTTTTGTGTCTGTAACTGCGAAGTATGTTAGAGCTACAAACTCCTCTCCCATGAACTCATGCATATTTTATTTTTTGTTAAAATTTACAAGCATCTTCAGATGACAGCAAATGTTAATATTTTTACTAAAGCCAGTGTTATTGTTCCAGAAAAGCCAGTGGCAAGGACCATGGTGAACGCTTTTCTGACCCTTATGCCAGAAATTCAGTGTTTCCACAGATTTTTTTTATTTTAAAAAACAGTCCCAGTGAGGTGTAGGACCTGAGAAATCCCAACAGTCTAGTGAGAGTGAATTGTTCTAACAGAGGTTACTCATGAGCTACTAATCTCAGCATAATAAAGCTTTTGACTGATTTCCAAAGGACCTCAGTGCAACTTGTATGTACACCCAGAGTAATCAAGCTGTTTTCTCGTGGGACAGGACCTTACACAGGTCCCCTGCCTGAGCTGGAGTGACCCTGCTGCACACTAAGTGCTTCTGCCCACTCTGACAGAGATGGCCTGGCTTTTAACAGCCATTCAACACCCAGCAGGACCCAACCCTCAAAATCTAACTGAGATCTAAGCAGTACAGATTTCTTATGATAAGCAACTATTAGGCTGTTTGCTGTTTGTCTGTGCTGGCAAAGTGCAGAAATCTGCAATAACCAAGATCAATACCAACTCTCTTACTAAGCAGATGCTGTCTCTCAACCTCTGAGCAGGTTGTTAACAGGGTTTGAGAGAGCAGCAAGAGGATATTTCTGATATTACTGCAAGGTTCAGAGAAATACGATGTACTGCTGCAGGACTTAGTACTGGAAACAAGTACCCAGCTGTTGTCTACAAGAGGCTTGCAATCTGTCAGTGCCATAATAGACCTTGTTACCTTATTTATATATGAAGTCACCCAACTATCTCCTGCAAACATTCACACGGGATACAGAGGTGATCTTAAGATCCCCCTACCTGCTCCTATATGAAATGGAGAGACGCAAGAGAGACAACACTGATAGAAGCTGAGCATCTTGTCCAAGGTCACGCAGCAAGTGGTGGCAGAGGCTGGAGAGATGGACTAGACAGAGAGAGAACTGGACAGCCACCTGCTGCTTTAATCCCTGTACTGAGCTGGCTGGACAAGTGAAGGCTGCAGATCAGGTGTAAAAGTTTAAGTTAGAAGAAAATTTTATTCTTCAAACACAGTATTAAAAAACATGGTTCTGAACTTTTTCATTTGGTAACAAGGAAGACCTTTTCCAGCAATGAGAACTCTTGGACTACATGCATGATAAACATCAGATTCAGCTCTGCACCTTTCAGCGTTGTTGCACAGCTCTTCCCACCCAGCTGGGGCCCAGTCTTGAGGTGCCCTGTAGCTTAAATCCCAAATATAAGGGCCTGTAAACAGACCAAGAATGGGTATGTTTCTCAGATGCACAACCAGGAGCAGAGGATGCAGAACTGTGAGAGCCCAACACTCCGGTGTCTCAGGGGTCTAACACCTACTGCTCAGGAAATTCAGATAATGAGACAATATGTCCTGCTTGCAGAGGGGACAGCTTTGCCAAGGAAGAACTCACATAAGGTAACAGTTGACAAGTCAGATAGTGACCAAGATAAAATAATGGTGCTGTATGTCTGAGCAAAGCATCAGAGAAAAGTTCTACAAAGCTTATCTAAAAGTCTCCAGCAGTTGCAGGTTTGTTTCTGTTGCACAGAAGCTTCTTGGCCATACAGGTATTTCAAATGAGCGTGTCAAATGCCCGTTGGCTCCAATTCTCACCAGGACAGAGAGGAAGGAGCATCCCGAGGAGCAAAACCATCACTCAGTTGTACAAGTGCAAAATATTGTGAAATGAACACTGATTGTACTTAATGGAGATGAAATGCTGTATCCATGGTATCTAAGAAGGTGAATCATGTCACTGCTATAAATACTAACTTAGTTGCAAAGAATATCTTCTAGTAAAATCTGCATTTATGCTTTATTTGCACAACAAGCTTGTACTGAGGTTCTGCATCTTCCAGCATTAATAGTCAGTCTCTCAGGGTGAAATACTGGTGTAAAATAGCTGTGGCCCAAAGGGATGCCGTGCTCCACACCCTCTGCCACTCCTTTCCCCAACCGAGGGCACCGTGGCCACCCCACCATGACCACCAAGCCAGCAGCGCTCCCCAGGCTGAGCAAGTGAGGGATTGTGAGAGTATCAAATCAGTGAGGAAACATCTCTCTGCACATCTTCACAGCTTAGTGAAGCTTAGTGAATTGTACTTCAAAATATTTGCTTCACACAGAAACAAATCACTAGCTCCTCCCTAATACTGTCAGGGCTTTCAGCCATTAAGAATATATTGATGCCACCTGGAACAAAGGGGAGCTGCAAACAGGATAGCCATTAAATAGCTGCATGCCAGCTCCTTTGGATCTTTCCTGGGAAGCAAGAGTGCTGTCCTGGAGTGTCTGAAAGTTCCTAGAAGAAACAACAGACCTCATAAGGTAAAGACATCAGGCAGAGCTCCACTAGCAATCTGGAATTCGCATCAGCAAATGGCTTTGGATGTTTGCACTTGGAGAGAAGACTGGAACTTGCCTCCCTAGGAAAAAAGGTTTGGGGGAAAAAAAAAAAAAAGGCAGTCTCTCCAAACTGACAAAAGTGCCTTCCACTTTTGAGCTCAGTGTCCCTGAAGCAAATGCAAAGATGTTTATGGATTTCAGAATGCGCTGCTCCCCCCACTGATGTGATGAGCATGGAAGTGCGCTCCTGCCCCTTTGCTCCATGTTGAGGGATGTGAGCAAAGCAGTTGGGAAGAGAGAACTGTACTCATGGCTGCTCTATAGTCAGAGGTCTTTGTAATACAAATAGGAGTTTTTAAAAATAATATACTAAATTCTTAATGATTTTTAGAAGACACAGATAACTTTCTTATTTACAAGAGCCTGCTTCATTCCCCTTGTTTATATTTCCCTAGCTCAGTGAAGGTGGAAAAAAGCCAGAAAGCTGATTTGATTTCAACAATACACGGCTTTGAAAAAATTAGTGATAGCCAATGACAAGACTCCTCCTCCATCCAGGGTCACAAACCAGATGAAATCTAGCTGCTTTGGTAACTTTTTTGCATGCGCTATTGTGTGTTTGAGATTCTGATAAAATGGAAAGATAATGATATTGAAGTCTCATTACTAAGTACTTTTGTAAGATTAGTAATTTCACAGTATATTAATTTTTTCCTAGATTAGTTTAAATGTGTAACAGCATTTGATTTAACAGAGAAGTATGGGTAGACAGTATTCTAATATTGCTGTGAACATCTGTTCCACATTACCAAAATTCCAGCTGAAAAACAAATATTTCCATTATAAATCAACCAAACCATTATTCAGTGTTGTAACAGATGTAAAATGATTCTGGCTCCCTCTGCCCTGTGGTTTGGCTGTTTCCTTAAAATTGCTGTGAAAATATTTATTTACACTCTTCAAGAAATACACAAAATGGCCATTGGAGCTTACTTAGAATATGACTGATGTCAGTTCAAAGCTAATGGGCAGTTGATAGACTATCGAATTAAATACAGATGCTGCCAATTAGCATAAACTCTAGTTACAGCTCTCCAGTTAAACCTGGTCTAGAGGAAATCCTAAAGTCGTGCTCAAGTGTTGTGATCACTTCAGTCCTATGCTACTAGACATGATGAGCTGTCTCATCAGGGACAGGGAGTCGAGAGGGAGGACTTGGTTTGGGGTTTATATTCAGGCTGTTCTGGTGTGCTTTGGTGGGTTTTTTTACCCCTATTGTTTCTGCTGCTATTTATCTTTAGCGTTGTAAGTTAAATGAATCAGAAGAGATACTGATTTAACTGGGATAAAGAAATGAGATTTGCTTACTTAACATGAAATTTGGGAAAAGACTTCCTGATTAATGGTCTCAGAATGTGAATAAAGCAGTTTGTTGAGGGAGAAGATGCTATTCCATACATTGAGGTGTTTAATTGCATTAAGCTTCATCTGAGCAATTCTGATAGAAGATGCTTTCCTTTATTGAATTATTTGATATGTAGCAGATGAACTGGACATGGAGAGAAAGGAACTATGGTGCCATAAATAACAACAAAATCTTACAATGGGGAAAGAGAAGAGTCCTTCTGGTTTATCCCTCTTTGCACAAAATATACTTTGGGGGAAGAAAAAATGCTGTGTTTTGAGGATGACGTCTTGTAGTTGTTAAGACATTCTCTCTCTTAAAAGCTTAGAGAAAAACAGTGTGTGTAGCCTAAATATAACCGTGCCTTTTGTGCTGGTTGGGCAATGGGAGCTGCAGGCCAGTTATCCAGCCCACAAGCAATAGGAATACATGGCCCATCTGAAGACGTGATGATGACAAATGGAGCACTTTAGGGAAGTAAAAGGGTCTGGCTCTCGCTGTCACTGTCACGGTGGCGTGTGTCCGACTGGGGCTTTCAGGAGCCTGTGCCAAAGCGAACAGAAATGGGACAGGGGGTTCTACCATAAGCACCTGCATTACTCCCCTTCAGAGATGTCCAAGTTGTTATAAAAGTCTAAGAGCACATTTCCTAAACGCACTTTGTTAATTAACACATAACAGTAAAAAAAAAAAGAAACAAACCTATATCTATTTAAAACAGCATAAGAATGTGGATTTTGTTCAATATTTCTATTTGTGAAGAGATTGGTACGCATTCTATATGCAGTAGGTTGCATCCCTTTTATGGCATTATACATTTGCTTTATATATTGTTAATTAGACCTAATTTAGGCCTCGAAAAGCAAAATCTCATTAAAATTCTGATTAGTGATGTTGGCAAGCAGCCATCTAAAAAGCCTCTATTTCTTTCTTTGATAAGTTTGAAACTGCTATAGCAAACAGTAAAAATAAGATCACAGCCGCCTTTCTCATGCCAGTCAACATAATGTATTCTCCAGGTTGAAGCCATTTAAGGAAAAATACAGGAGGACATCTTTATTTCATGGCATACATGCTGTCAGATTGTTATAGAAAACTGTAGGTATATTTATGCCCTTTGGCAGTTTTAAAAAAAAAAAAAAAAAAAAAGAAAGGAAAAAAACCAACCTGCCTATGAAAATGCTAGTTTTGAGCCTTCAAAAACAACTTACTCTGCAAGGCAATTAATTAGAGATATTTTTTGTAAAGGCTTTAAACATGAATGAGACTAAAAATAATACAAAGCTGGTTTAATAGTAAACTATTTATGTCTGATGTTTTTAATATAACTTTCTGCCCGATGCATTCAATACAGCTTATATTCTAAATGCCTGGCCAGGAAAACATACGGACAAGAGTGTCTTTAGTCCAAATAGAGTCAGTTTTGCACTCACATTACTGCAGATTGGAGCAGATCAATTTAAAAGAAAACATGACATAAAAAATAAAGGCAGAATAAACAAACAACAACAGCAAGGCTTTTACACTTCCTTTTGTCTGCATGTCTATCCAAGGGTCATTAAGACACAGACGCCAGCTGTCATTGAATTCATCTCAATTAATTTAATGCATTTCACTTTAATGCATAAAAACTTTTAAAAGCTGAACACTGTTTGAAATGGCAAATATTCTGCATCGCTTTTAATTAATGTCTTTTCTGTGCTCATCCATTAGCACTCAGTCTACTCTTTCAGAAGGTAAAACGGAGGGCAGGACCTCTGCAGAGCTGCTGACTCCAGCAGAAAGGAGAGGGAAGAGGACTCGTGGCTTGAAGACCCCTAATCCGTTCCTTTCCCTCAGAGCACAAACCCCACTGTGCAGCTGCTCCATCACAGCATGCAGCAGCCCTGGACACTGGTAAGACAAAGACAACATATGATTATGGGAAAATACCTCCTTTTCACTTTTATAAACACAGACCCATACAGCTGAAATCCAGCTTTTGGATGCTCTGGATCAGTAAAGCTGATTCTATGTTTGAATATACATTGAAAAAATCCAAGTTAGTAATACTCTATTTTTTTCCAAGCCCTTTTAAACCATAATCTTTAGAGATCTCATCAGACTTTCTGTATCAAGTAAAGCAGGGAGATAGATGCACAGAATCCAGGGTACATTTGCATCATAAGACAGTGCTCGCTGTTACTGTCTCTATGTTGCACTATGATATTTGCATAAGTAGGTTTCCAAAAACCTAGGAAGCCTGGTACACTGATATTTAACGTACTCAGTGTGCATATTCTGTTAGCAACTAGTTTCCAACTGAAATTTCTGATGAGAGATTTAAACAGAATAAAGTGGGCTGTAAGAGACACAATAATTTAGCAGGATCTCCCTGGCTGGACTAAGAAAAGGTGCTGCAGGATGACATTAGTATTGGGAACCTCTTCTGCTGCTCCATGTATCATCTGAACATGGGAGTACATTAAAAAAAAAAAAGGGGAAAAAATCCCCAAAACAATCTCATCATCTGCAAGACTTAATGAATCTAAACCTACAGGATAAACTGCACACAGGTTAATAATGTGTGTTTCTGGACTACTTGCTCTCCTTTTAAAATATGTGCAGTTACAATGATTCTTTCATAAAGAGACATAGCACAACTTTAATGCCTTTACGTTTAGAAGCTTGATTTTTGTTTGTAGGAATTTCCCCAGTTTTCTGCTGAAGGTCAGGATTTCTTGCCAAAGATAAGAGAGTTTTACCACATTTCTGCATGCTTAATAATCTAAACCCATAAGATTAAAAACAAGTTTGGGTTTTCTGCATTTATTTTTTTTTTTCTAAGAGGGAAACCTGGGAGCAAGGTGGATTATCACAGAAGCTCAGGACAGACAGAAATCCCAAGATGAGGGCAGCCTTGCAGCCTTGAAGCCCAGGAAACAAGTCACTGCAGTGACTTTCACAGACCTCATTGAAGAACATGGGTTTTCCATATCCAGTTTTACATATCCAGATCTAATAAGCCTGTGCAAGTAGAATAGTTCAGGCTAAATTCTGCCTGACCTTCCCCAGCACCGTGCCTCCGGCAAGCTCTCTGAAAACAACCATTTGAAGTCAGAGAAATCTGGGTCATCGACTTCAATAGAAACTCTGAATAAGGAGGAGATGCTCAGCTCCTGCACCTTTTACTCCTCCTTTCTGTTACAGCTCTGCCTGGGGATGGACTGTTTTATTCTCTGCTCATGGGTGCTCTTCTATCTCCAGTAATGCCAACTTCCAAAATCAAACAGCCTGAGCATGTAAGAACAACTATTTCTAACTGTTTTCTGCAGCACACAAGCCAAAAGTGAGAAAGAAAGAAAGAGGAATGGAGTGCAAAGGAATAAATGGAAGGATCGCGTTGTTTCTCCCATTGGCACCAGCTGGGAGTTGCCCTTATTTGGGGGAAGGTCTGACTGTACAATTGGCCAGCTTGTCTCAGTCCGGTTCTGTCATCTGGCTGGTTGCACCGACCGGGTCTAAACAATTTGCTGAGGCACCAAGGGCACAAGGTGTTTGAAATGGGCTTGAGAGGCCGGTTAATGCTTTACAAGGTTAAGGTTGCTTTAAAAAAGCAGAGCTGAGGATTTGTTCCAAAAATGTAGTCATTGTAGGGAGTAACACTTGCCAAGTTCAAACCAGGTCAGCTGCCCAGGCAAGTTCATGTATTTGATTTATTGTCATGGTAAAGCCTGACTGTAAACTTTGGCAGAGAAAATTATTAATCTTTCAACCCATAGCATATAAGCAATGACTAGTAATATCTATTTTTCTGAGAACTGGAATACCTTTTGGAACCACCTCGGTTTTCTTAAGAGAAGTTCCTCTGCCATCACCCAAAAGCAGTTCCAAACCTGTCTCTCCCACATTCAATTAAACCTTAAAGAAAAAAGAAAAAATTAAAAAAAAAAAAAGGGGCTTGCAGATCATGGTTCATTCAACAAACATTTTTCCTCTTGCATGGAGCCGCAGCAGCTCACTCAGCTGCACACCACATGGACAATAAACATCAATTTTTAAGTAATTCAGTGCTGTTGGTAGCTGCTCTCACTTGGGAAGCCAAGGGAAGCTCCTTCTAGAACCTCTATGATGGTGGAGGAGGTAGGGGACAGGCTTCGCCCCCTTGCTCCTCGCTGCTTCTCAGCCTTTGTCTTCAAAAGCTGCTTTTTTAGCTCCAGGCAGGGTGTGGGCATCTGAACATACATGTGGCTTTTTATGTCCCCCTGAGTTATGTGTCACACAGCATGACTGGAAACACACCACTTTCTACAACCAGTCTGGGTTGTAGAAATTTTGTAGAAATTTAGCGTCACAAATTGGAACTAAAACAAAGGCTGAATCTTAAGTCTCTTCCAATTCTCTCCTCTGGGTTTTTTTTTTTTTTGTGCATCTTAGTTGATCCTTTTGTCCATTGTTTTGGCTCCTGAAGGGCCAAGGTGGAGGATTACCATTGATGATCCAGCAGGTATTTAGGGTACTCAAAGTTTTTCCAACCTGTCCTTCACCCAAAAGCCTGTTCTCCTGCATTATTTACCCTCTTTCTCCACCTTCCACCTTGTTATCCTTCCCCCCCCACTTCCACTTCTGCAACTCTTTTCTCCAAAGGGAACATATTAAAAAGAAAGCAACCCAACAGAGGAATTAAGTGCTGCTGGCAGTACAGCTGTGGCCATACACATACCTGGTCAGAGGGAGTTTTGCTCAAATTCAAGAGATTTCTGGAACTGCACATACAGTACTGGCTCCTGTTGAACCCTGACAGAAGAAGCTGGTCAGAGGAAAGAAATGAAAAACAAATTAGGAAGGAATGATTTACTGTGAGGCACTGGAACAGGTTGCCCAGGGAAGTTGTGGATGCCCATCCCTGGAGGGGTTCAAGGCCAGGCTGGATGGGGCTTTGAGCAACCTGGTCTGGTGGGAGTTGTCCCTGCCCAGGGCAGGGGGTTGGAACTAGATGATCTCTAAAGTTCCTTCCAACTCTAACTATTCTATGATTCTGACTGGATTCTTCAGTCCAATCTATATTTAAATACATTTGGAGCTCTGGAGTACAAATTGACTATGAAGGTTCCATGTTTCAAGCTCTCTTCCAGCATGCCCTGTGCTGGAAGAGAGCTTGAAATATTTAACCTTCACAGATTATCTTCCCATATATGCTAGGCCAGGATTATTGCCCAGGCTTCCTCGCCCCAGCCCACGTTTTATCAGTGTTGATGGAGAAAATGTAAGAAGAGAAAATTCAAGTAGGTTCCCATAGAAGGTATCTGAAGAAAACTTTCACTTGAGCTTTCTGTATGGGGGAAGAAAAGCTGGGTGGTCCCTGTCCATGGCAGGGGGGTTGGAACTTGATCTTTAAGGTCCCTTCCAACTCCAACCATTCTGTTTCAGAACAGAATTCGCAGTTACCATTAGGAGTGCAATAAGTGAGGGTATAACTGATAGGATGAGGGGTAAAGCTTTTAAGCTGAAAGAGGGGAGATTTAGGTCAGATCTCAGGAGGACCTTCTCCACCCTGAGGGTGGTGAGGCCTTGGCCCCTGTTGCACAGAGAAGCTGTAGCTGCCCCATCTCTGGAGGGGTTCAAGGCCCGGTTGGAGGGGGTTTTGAGCAATCTGGTCTGGTGAGAGGTGACCCTAGATGGTCTTCGAGGT
>BJBW01007767.1:0-15683 GCA_004320125.1 Scolopax mira
GGGGGGGGGGGGGGGGGGGGGGGGGGGGGGGGGAACCGCGGGTTCGCGCCCCGCCGCCGCCGCCGCCGGACCCCGGGAGGGCGGACAAGAAAATCAAAACCAAAAAAAAAAAAAAAAATCAAGTTTTTTAAAAAATAAATAAATGAATAACCAAACCGAAAAAGAATCGTAAAAAACTCCTAAGAGCGAAGCCGAGGAAGAAGAGGGCTGTACTCACTGACAGCAAGCAAGGCATATCAGCACAGTCCATGATTCTGGAGAGCCAGCCCGGACCCAGTGCGCCGAAAGCCCCGGGGCAGCGGCTACCGAGCGCCTCCCGCGATCGCCGCCCGGGCGCAGTGCGGCCGCCGCCGCCGTCGGCCCCGGTTTTCTCCCGGCCCCGCAGTCACGTGGAGCCGCCGCGCACCCCCCCCCCCCCCCCCCCCCCCCCCCCCCCCGCCAGCCCGGCCCGGCCCGGCCCGCCGCCCCCGGCCCGCCCCCGTACGGCCCGGCCCCGCGGGGGACGGCCCGGCCCGCCCCGCCGCCCGCCCCGGGCTCCCGGGGAGAGAGGTCGAGGGGAGGGGGGGGGGAGGAACGGAGGGGGCTGCGCCCCGGGGGTCGGCACCCCGCTGGTGGGACGGGGTGAGCGCCGTCCCCCGGAGGAGAGGTCGGGAGGTGCCCCCCACCTCCGCTCAGGTGCATCCCCGGGGGACCGGCGGGACCCCGCCGCCCCTTCCCCCCCCCCCCCTCCTTCTCTCTACGGGGAGGGGAGGCGGGGGGGGGGGACACACCATCGGCGTGGGTGCCCCCGGGGTGTCCGTGTCACCGACCCGCCGAGGGGCCGGTTTGGGAAGGGGAAACTTGGGAAGGGAGACTCGGGAAGAGCCTCTCCCTCGGCGAGAAGGGAGGGAGCGCTTGGGAATGAGAAGCAGCTGGAGGGAGAAAGGGACGGCGGCGGCTGGAACCCGGTTCCTCCCGTGCCCGCCACCCCCCGCCGGGCCCCGGGGTGGGGGTAAGGGGGGGGTGTCCCGCTGCTGGAAAGCCCTACACGCCCCCGGGAAGCCGTTGCCAGGCCCGTGGATTATCCCCGCTCGGGGTTCCCACCCGCACGCCGGGTTTTCTCATCCTTCTCCACCCCCTTCCCTCCCTGGCTGCCAAAATAACTCTCCCCCCTTCCCACCAAGCCGGGTTCCCGGACCCCCACCTGGATGTAAAGCATCCAGGCGCCTTCCCAAGCCAGCAGGGGCTGTGTATGGACACAACTGCCCGCTCCAGAGGGGTAGGAACCAGGGTCTCCTGGAGGAAAGATGCTCCCTGCCCCACCAGTTCAACCCCAGCGGTGCCCTGGGCTGGCTTTGGGGCTGAGAGGAAGAGCCAGGCTTCCCAAGGCTTGAGGCTGTTCCCAGGTGGGGTTTGGGGACAGACTGGTCTGCCACTAACACACGTGAACTGGACACACCAAATGAAGAAGGTACAGAGAAGGCAGCTCCTGGGAAAGAGACCCCCCCCCCCAAACGAAGAGCGATGGATGCCACCTATTTTGGGAGAGACGAGTTGAAACCCCACGGTAAATAAAGACAAATCCACCAGTGATTTAAATTATCATCCCTTTGCCCCACAGCGTATCCCTGAGCGTGGGGCAGACTGTCATCCACAGGGAGAAAAGTCATTTAATTTATGAGACCAAAAGCTGTGGTCATGGGGCGGCCAGGGGAACTCTTAATTTCATCAATTAACCACGACCAAAACCCAGCTCAGAAGCAGCGCCTGCGACCAGCACGGTCCCACAAACCACCAGGCCACCGTGCCCAAACTCACAGCCCTGCCCCAAAGCTCACACGCCATCACACACGACTTCTTTTAATATTTCACTTTTTTTCACCTCTTTTTTTTTTTTTTTTTTTTTTTTCCTTCCCAGAGCCTGACCCATGCATTAGAAGAGCCCAGGGATGTCACTGAAAGGACACACGCAGATAAAAGGCAGTGCTGACACTCTAATATCTCTGAGTTATTCCTATACCACTCCGAGTTTAAAAGAAACATCTGTTAGCAAGGTATTTGGGCTATGAATCCATCAAAATTTGTGAAATATTGCTATCGCCGTTTCGAACGTATCACACTGTGTGTTATTCTTACCAAGGAAAAACAATTTTCGGAGTAGCTGCTGTGCAACTTTGTAAAGTTAAATAACGTTTTCATTGAAAATACTCCAGTCTATAAACAAAGTTTACGCGAGGGCCTGTATAGCCCCGCTCTTAAAACAGAGCTTTTGGAAAAGCAGCTCCCGCTCCCTCTTTGCGGGAGAAGCGCCGCTTCCCGCTCTTTGTCTGAAGACCCCGGCTCGGATTTTGGGTGGGATGAGAGGGTGGCAATATTTGTCCCTGAGGAATTGAGTGCCACGGCATCCGTGCTCCTGTCAGCCATCCCGGTAAACCCAGCTCCGAGAAGTCGCCGGGGCCACGGGGCTTTTAACCATCCCTCCGCCGAGGAGGTGACCAGCTGGGGACAGAAAGCCAGGAGAGCAGCGTGGTTCAGCCTCTTGCAGGAGGTATTTGAGTGTGTTTGAGTGGCTCGTTGGTTACTGAGAAGCGTTAGTCATGGGGAAAGCTGTAGTATTTAGTCCGTCAAATGTAAATACAGAACCCAAACCACAAAGGAAGAAGCGGGGATGGAAATAGTGTAGCATTTACCGAGGGAGCCGAAATGCATTTCCACAGAAGCTGTATTTCCTTAGCCCCAGAGAGAGTAATTCACCTTGAACGGAGCTTCTGCTCGAGCCCGTGGAGTTACACGCAGGGCTGAATTCCGTCCAGGCACGCTAAACAACTGAATGTGCTCTATATTCCAACCCGAAAAAGTGAATGCCAAAATGGAGCTAAAAATACAAATGGGGAAGGTTTGAAAAGCAAACACTGCAGAGTTCAGCAGCAGATACAACATTACGCCTCGTAAAGATCCAGCACGTCAAAACCAGAGAACATTATGTCCATGCTCAAGGCAAGACCTCCCCCTGCATCACATCTCACGGGGGTGAGAGGAGGGATTGGTGTGGGTCTTGCCTGCGATCCAGTCCCAGCTGTACTCAGGGTTCTGTCGCCAGCTTTTTCTCCTCTCTGACTTCCCTGAAAAACCTTCTGGAGACCTCTGTCCCTGGACAGCCAGACCACAGGCCTCCTCTGGAAGCTGAGCGCCAGGTCATTGGGGATGTCACCCTGCAAAGAACGGCCAGACAAAGAGGTGATTCATGTATGTACAGACCTTGACTATGACAGAAGACTTGTTTTGTAGGTGGCAGCAAGAAGCCCAGGAGCTGACAAGTCTCCTACAGTCTGGAGAGGGGCAATTAGTCACTTTTTTGGTTGTTGCAACCCCATAATCATGGATTTGCCCAGATGCCTTTCTGATAAAATCCCAGCCACTTTCTGATAAAATCCCAGCCCATTTGACCCAGGTTTCATGTCCTCAGGACCTACCAGCGGGCTCCATAGGTCGATGTTCAGCACCTCTAGAAACGAGGCCAGCCCTGTTTACAAGGCAAACTTTTCCCCTAATGGCAGCATTTCAGGAGATGCCTCTGGACCCGGGGCAGAGAGAGATCTTCCCAAACCAGTTCTCGCATCCTCTGTTATTTTTAGAGCAGCTGCACCTTTTGGGCTCCAAAGTTTGCAAACAACCTGCCTTGGGAAAAAAACTAGTCTCACCAGATTTGTGCTTGAGCAGAAACAAGCCTAAAACCATAAATAAATAAATAAAGTCCTATGTCAGAGACGTTCTAATGACATGAATTAGAGGAGGAGATGCCCATAAGTGTGCGCTAAGATCAATTCCCTCCTAGCCTTTCCTTTCAACTGCCTAAGCTTGTCAATTAAAACAAAGGGAACTGAGCAAACAACTCTGAGGGATTACATTTTCCAAAGTAGCTCTTCACTAAAGAGCCGGACTGCAACCGCTGAAAACAAGGGCAGCTGCTTGAATGGTGAAAAAAACATTTTTTACAACCACTCAGAGATTTTCCTGATTTCTCTGAACGCTTCAGAGCTGGCCTGTTCCACCAGCATTGTCTGCCTTTTCTTGAATAAAGCAAGCCATGCTTCTCCTGAAACACAGGATTGAGCCCAGCTTGGACTTTATTCTGGCTTTACATTAACATGTCTCTGCTGAGGTGTCAGGGCCACGTCTAGAACCGCTCACTCCTGAGCTAAGAAGACAGTCCGGTTCAGGATTGCTGGTTTATTCCAAACAGGTTTGTTGTTTGGTTTGGTTTTTTTTTCACAGACATACAAAACCCCTGTGTGGGAACATTAAAAAAAATGCAGTTATAAAAAGGCAGCCTTTGGTAATCACACAGCAGCTGAAGCAGTAGGATTGTCTGCTTTTTCTATTTTTAGTTTTTTTAGGATGATTTGTTCTGCAATTGTTTTGCAAATGCTATGAAAGGGTTGACTCTTCCCCCCCCCCCGCCCCCCAGGAGAATGTTTAGTTGCTTTTACTTGTCTTGTTCATTTTTTTCACTTTTCAAAGATCCCTGAGGCTGAGCATGCCTAGAAATCTCACCCCTTGCAGTTCATACAGACATCGTCCATCTTCTCCTGGGAGAGTGTTAAGGTCTCCACTGATAAATATTGTTCCTTAAGAGGCACTTGTGCATTGCACCAAAACTGGGAGACCTGGGTCTCAGGGAAGTGCTTCAGCAATCCAACTTGTAAAATAAAGGTAGAGCCATTTTTAATGGTCTGCTATTAAAAATTTCCTGAAACACTTCCTCTGATGTAAAACCATCTACACATCGATTGGTTTCCTTGATCAATGTTACAAGAAGAATACGCACTGATCTCCTGCAGCTTTTGGAAAGAAATGTTGCTTTTGCTTTTAGCTTCTGCACCACATTGCTTCCCACTCGATCTAAGTTTCATCCCTGAGAAGCGACAAGGACCTTCAGAAGATGATGAAGAACGTATTCTTCCTGCTCTGAAACTGTAGTTGGTACTAATAAAGACCATCAGTCTCCTAACGAACGCCGTATGGCCATATGGCTACCTCAGATAAGCAGATTCTTCCCAGTGAGGGTGATAAAGCCCTGGAACAGGCTGCCCAGGGAGGTCCTGGAGTCCCCTTCTTTGCAGATTTTCAAGACCCGCCTGGATGCAGTCCTGAGTGACATGCTCTAGCTCTGGGCAAAACTCAGGGGAGTTGGGCTAGATGATCTCTACGGTTCCTTCCAACTCTAAAAATAATTCAGTGAAATTCAGTGAAATTTGGTTTGGATCTGGTGAGTCAGGAACACTTTTGGAGAACACCACAAGCATTGGCAGCTCCCGTCCCATACATACCACTTTGGTGTGTCTCTAGCTCTGAGATGGGGCTCTGTCTGAGTTGAGTTTCCACTCTGATATTTCAAATGCTTTGCTCTTCCTCGCTGTCTGGCAACACTGCTGCCAAATCTACCCTTCCACACCACCACGTGGCACCTCCAGGGTGCCGACATGTGTCTTTGTCCTTTAATTGTATCTCGAGATCTGCTATCATCAGAAGCTTTAATGATTTCAAACACTGGCACAAGGCGTAAATAAGCAGAGCAGGCCAACTGCTGCAAAAATAGCTCACGCCAGCTCTATTTGACCTTCAGCAATAGAAAAGGACTTTTACTGGGAGGCTTTATCTGAAGTGCTGAGAAATGTCAGCACATCACTGAATTTTGAGTTCATTACCGTGAACATCCTCACCTGAAAGCAGAGAGGGAAGATCCTGCCAGGGATTCCCAGTTGGGAGACACGGACATGCCCTGTGGCCTCCATCCCCAGCAATAATAAATTGGTGGGGCTCGTTTGTACTGGTTGCCTGGTGACAAAGCACACACTCACAAATAATCACCAGAACAAGGATGGTTCTTAGAAAGTACTGAACAAATAACCTTACACAACGAACGTGTATGAACAGAGCATGAGACTCCCACAGGCACGTGATGAGAAAGAGATCGGTTCTGAGAGAAAGGCTCTTTCTCCACTCACTTATATATGAGACTGGGGGTTGTATGGACTTTGTAGGTCAAGCTAATGTCCTGCTCCTCACCCGGTGTCATATGGGCTGTGTATATACAAGTGTGCACACAGAAACACACACGAACACACACTTGTCCATCACGTTTGGCTAAAACATCCGGAGAGCAGCAGGATCCTACCCTAGGGTTAGGGGGGACCTTGGTGGCTTATCCTAGTAGAAACCAATCCATGTGAGCGCAGCAGCTCTGTCAGGACAACCCAGTTCACTGCAAATATCCTACGGGTTTAATCCTTACGAGAGGGGTAACGCCCTGCACAGCAGAAGGAAGGAGCTAAAAGAACCTGCGGTTCTTCCCAACAAACCTTTTAGCAGGACCTACTTCACTCCGGTGCAGCAAGGCTCTCTGATTTATTATTGATAAAGCAAGCTAACGAGCCAGGTGTTAGCTGGGTTTATTTTCAAGGTAGAGACATTCTTACTTACTGTTACCTGCTCTGCTCCATTCTGGGGCAATAAAAAACACTCATAAGCAAAATCAAAGCCCAACTTCTCTCCCAAGCAACTACTCCCCAAAAGCACCTAAGCAGGGGCCCTGCTTGTGCCAACAGCAGTGAAACCTGATTTCATTTTTGGCTCTTTTCTACATAAGCAATTATCTGTTTTCCCCTCCACTGCTTCCATCATACACAGACACTGACTCAGCAGCCTAAAGGAGGCCTTCAGCTACTTGGGAACTTCAAAGGTAATAGGTTTGGTGCAGCGCTGCAAGTACTGGGATGCCTAAAGGAAGGCTGGCCTAATGATGAAGGAGTTGATTTGGACTTCAGAAGGTCTAGGCTCGGCTTTGTCCTTCTATGACACTGGCTAAATCACCAGGAACCTACTTTATCCAAGTGGCTAAGCATATGCTTAACAGTGACAAGTAATTAAAAAAAAAAAAAAATGGGGCAAGGAGACAATTAGAATTAAAGGCATGTCAGGGACTCCATTCTGGAAAGCCAAGAGCATTTTGCACCATTCTCAAAAATAAAGCATTCCAAACAGGTCCTCAAATTCCAAGCTACCAAGCAGAAGGTTTTAGATTTTCAAACCATTTCAGTGGGGCCCTGATGACATACTGGAAGAGTAAAGACACAGAGACTCTGGCTGATCTCTCATTTACAGCACACACAAAAAAAGCTGCACTACCCCACAGACCGTGGGGAGACACCCAGTGATTCACATCCCACCCACAGCAGAAAGACCTGGGCTGACCCTCTGTCTGGTGGCACCCGCTGGAGAAGAAGAGCCGGAGGGAGTCGTTGCTGTGGGACACTTCAGGAACTACAGAAGCAAAAAAATCTCCTCCATAAGGAAGAAGCGAAAGCGAAGACGCCTGGAAACAAGGAATTACATACATTGTAGTCAGAGGTGGGTTTCCAGCATTTTCCAGAAATAGTCATCAGGGCTTTAGATTACTGGCTGGCAGCCACACGACCCGTGAACTGAAGGGAGGCCAATTTCTTGACCTGCAGGCTTCAATGCAAAGACGGTCTGTATTCCCTGATACCTTATCCAAACCATGTGGGCAAACCAGTGCTGTACGTGTGCACCGTGTCTGTCCAATCCCACAGGCAAACCCAGCTTTCTATTGAAAAGGATCCGTTGGCAGGATCTGCTTATTTTGGTTTTTTTTTAAAAAATACCGGTCACCAAACAGCTTACAGAGGAATAAAACTGAGGAACTGGCTCATTAAAAAGGGAGAAGAGGGACTTTCAGGAGAGGAATATCTAAAAATCAGTTGGAAGAAGGAAAAAAAAAAAAATGAAATGGGAAGAAGGGAGTAAGTCTGAAGACATCCCATATCTCACTCTCTGTAATGTCTGAAGGGATCTTGGAGGTCCACCTGGGCAGAAGGGTTTAGAGAGCCAGAGCCCAGAGGATAAGCAGGAAGACACAACAGGAGAGAAAACCGATAGGGGAAAGAAGTGAAAACCAAGAAGGCAAACTCAGTCTGGGCGAAGGGCCAAGGCAAGGCCAAGTGCAATTCTAGAAAACAGGACCCAAGCCAAAGGCACCAAGGTGTCACGACAGGCAACCCAGAGTGACGCACCTGGCAGGTGCACAACATCACCCAGACACGGAGAGAAAGAGGCTTAAACCTAGATTTTTGAACAAAAGGGTCAGGATAAAGGCTCTGAACCAGCAGTTTCTATTTGTGCAGGATCCAGGGTTAGCATGACACCGGTATCTCCCAGTCCCAGCCCCCTGGGCACACTGGTGTCACGCTTTGAGTCACAGGAAAGCAGAACTAAGTTGCAGCAATTTCCCCGAGGACCTCTTTGTTCCCCTGGTCGCACCCTGCATTCCTGCTTGTTCTATCTCCATCCTGCTGACTCTGCTGCCTCTTCCCACCCTCTGTACACCTACCTGCTAAGGCAACGGGACCCAGAAGCAGGTATTGTATGCAAACCACACCACACCCCCATGCAAAGAATTATTGCAAAGAGCAAATGGGAAGTGTCATTTATACAAGTGGCATCACCTTCTAAATATTATCACAGAACCAAAGAATGGTTTGGGTTGGAAGGGACCTTAAAGACCATTGAGTTCTAACCTCCTGCCCTGGGCAGGGACACCTCCCATCAGACCAGGTTGCTCCAAGCCCCCTCCAACCTTGAACCCCTCCAGGGATGGGGCAGCCACAGCTTCTCAGGGCAACCTGGGCCAGGCTCTCACCACCCTCACAGTCAACTATTTCTTCCTAATACCTCATCTAAATCTCCCCTCTTTCACTTTAAAACCATTACCTGTATTCCTTACAAAGACACAACAGGAAGCTAACTCCATGGCTGCAAAAACCACAGTTATCCATCCTGCCTCCAGAGGCCCCTCACTGGAGGCAGAGGCACTGGATGGGAGACTTCATCTCCCATCACTCTTCACCCATGTAACTGTTGGGTGCAGAGGGCGTTGAAATCCTGCTGCTGAAGTGGATTAAGACAGATGTTTGAAGAGCAGAGGACAAAGTGAGAAGGCCAAAGAGGACATAGAATCAATGAGCATTGACTTGAGTCAAGGACAGTAGAGACAAACCCCAGATACAAAGCACAAATAGCAGCCATCCAAGGTGAGCCTGAGAGATTTCTCTCAGTGTGGTGCCACAAGGACAACATGGACTTGCAAAGCTGTCATGTGGTTCAATTCCCTCTCTTGAGACCACTGGCAGCCACCAACACAGACACTATTTCTTTTTCAGAGGTTCCCCAGCTGGTAATGCACCAAGAGCCCGAGAGGAGACCATCACAGAGGAGGTCCCTTGAAATGGATGTCACAACTGGATCACTTCCATCATGTTTTCTGCTAGGTAGAGGTGCTTGGAACAGGTGCCTGAATGAATCTACAGGGTTAAGAATGGCTACAGCCTGGGGGCTAAGCAATAATCACCAGAAAATGGGAGACCTTATTAGTGTGCCCATGCTTGCAGGAGGTACACAGCTCTGTGTCTCAGAGGTAGCTCCTAATTCATTCTCAACCTTTTTCAGCATACATAAAATTTATCTCATCCTAGTATCACCCATTCCCTGTCCATGCACAATCACCCTTGCACTGTTGGGCAAAGACTCCTCTCACTCAAACCAGCAAAACTCAAAGTCCAGTCTGAAAAAAAAAAAAAACAAAACACCCCCCCAAAAAACCCACAGCCAGCAGATGAAAGGCATTTTAAAAATAAAAAATAATTTAAGGCTGGGGTCTGTTCTGTTGCTTGAGACATGTAAATGCTGGGTTCCTACATTTTAGATTCTTCCCAGCAACAGAGCTCCCAAAGCACTTTGTGTCTCCAGGGCGAGCAGCTCCATGTCTCCTGTGGCAGAGGGCACAGGCAGTGATCTGGCTCGCATTACCAGGATCAGATGATAGATGAAGATCCATGATGCCAAGCAGCTGGTCAGCAGCTCACGGGTCAAGGTCTTTTCCTTCTGTCTCAAAAAATCCTCCCTCACCTTTCTTTTGCAAAGTAAGTAGAGACCTTTCATTCTCCAAAGACTTTTGGTGCTACCAAGCTTCATGTATTTAAACATCTCTGCATGAGCAAGATTTTAGCATGAGGGCATTGGCACAGTGTGTTTCAGCTAATATAATTTTTTTTTATTATCAATTTTTCTGTAAAACTATTCATTTTACTGCCCCATGGAAGATGAAAGTCCAGTAAATCCATCCCAAAAAACCTGTCCTGCATCCCTGGGTCTTAGGAAATGTATATTTGTCACCCTTCACTCTCTTTGCATGATGTTAGATTTTTCTCCCTGTAATTTTACACTGCTCAGACCCCTAATGACCTGAGTGGTCCCAGGAAAGGGGAACTGGCTTCCTCTGCAAAAAGCCTGGTGTTTATTTGCAATTTAGCTTACCTGACTTGTTTAAAGTGTTATCAGAATGTACCCACCTACTTTCTTTCCTTCATTTTCACTTGATATCCAAGATTTGCTTGAATTGAGAAGGTCTAAAGCCTCAGGCATGATCCTGGGTGTTCTCAAGACTTAAATGCCACTGCTTAAAGAGTTAAAGATCTAGATGGCTGCACTAAGAGGATGATAAACTAATCACTCAGTCACTGCTGGTGAGCCTGGTGTCATTTACTGAAACATGGAATGCATTTAACAATGTAAAAGAAACTCCATGCAGTGCAAAAGCCAGAGATGATTGTTAGATTGTCAAGGTTTACTTTGGAGAAAGTCCTCAGTTAATTACCTACCTTTAAGCAACAGAAGCATTTTTCCCCTCGTTGAAGAAGTTAACGTTTTCCTTTCAAGCCAATGGAGGTTTTTTTTTACGTGGACTACAAAAATTTAAGACAGAGACTGGGTAGAAGAAATCTCTCTTGTAGGGAACAAGTAAGAAAAGTTTCCTATCATCATAATCATAAGACAAGTAGAAATAATAATTAGAGTACTTAGTACTGCACATTTACCTATTGATGGGAGTCTACCAGTTCTGTGGAGTGGCTTCAAAGAAAAGGACAGCTCTTGGCACTCGACAGAAATACTTAATTAAAAGCCAGGCTCTGTTTTGGTGTTATAGGAAGAAAATGCTTCAAATCATTTTCCCTGCAATCCCTGAACCATGAAGGAAAAGAAAGACCAGGTCCATTTTGGTTTTGCATTTTAGAATTCAGTGAATATTGGCATTTTTTTCCTCTGGCCTTAAAATGAGATCTCAGTTAAAAATCAAGATACCAAAAAGGAATCAAAAAATCACTAAAACACCAAAGAGATTTTGTGAGGCTCACACAGTGAGCATCCAAGCTGCAAATAATAGAAATTGATTATCTTTTTAAACTATTAAACTTTGAACGGTGCAACTCCATTGTGCTAAGTGGTTAGTGGTTGATATAGGACTCTTTCCCAGAGCCCTGTACCAAATCCCAGAGCTACTGTCAGTGTTTTTCATTGATGGGGAAGTAAGGCCCGGAGTGACAGAGGACTTTGCTCCAGAGCAAACAGAAGGTGTGACCATAGCTCATCTTTGCAGATCAGTGTCACTTTGACCTAGCAAAATAGGCAATAATAGACAGTGGGTGACATGGGCTTTGTCCATACCAACAGCTTAGCAATTCCCCAGAGACTCTGGGTAAGGACTCTCATGTGGCCATAGCACTTCCTTGCAGCCCAATGTCAATCTGACCTAGTAAACACAAGTAATGATAGAAGTGGAAGCAATATCAGCTTAGCAAGTGTTAACTGCTCACCAGTTCTCCTGAGACTCTAGGTGGGCACTCTGCTTGTCAGCTTGGACCAAACTTGTCCCATGGCTCTGCTACTGCAAACCAGATGACCTCTGAGGAGGAGGAGGCAGAAAAACTTACATTTTCATGACACCTACCTTCATAACAAGCCTGACAAGATGGCACAGGATCATTTTCCCCGCTGAGTGACCGCTGATGGTCTGCTGGTGTTGGTTAGGGCAGTCTCTTCAGAAGTAATGAAATCTTCAGCCTGAACTGTAGCATCAAAATCTGTCTTTGTGGGTGGAAATTCAGCTGATCAAATGGAAAAATCTCCATCATCATCTTATCCTGAAATAAACATCAAATACAGATGGAATTGCTCTCACATTGCAGCTATTTCCCTGTACCCCTGAAAAGGGAATCTCAGTGAGTAACTCAGGTGTTGCTGTACACAGAGACAGATCTAAGGGCACAAAAGGTGAATGTTGTTCAAAGGAACCTGCTGTCCCTGTTGTGTAAACCTTTCCCTCTAACAAAGAGGCAACATTTACCCTAGGAAGAGTCATGCTTGCCTTAGTGGACTTCATGAAAGAAAGAGTGCAAACACTTTAAGATCAGTGGGGCCATGAAATGGTTCTAATGACAAGAACCAAGCAACTTTAGAAATACACCCAGAGTTCCACAGACCCTAATTCTACAGCAGAGTCACTATTTCTGCTCATCTATATGTGCATGTATTTTAAGAGTTGAAAAACTGCTGCTCTCATACTTCTCAGCAGCTAATAAAAGCCCTTGTTAGTGACATCTGGATACGAGATAAGGGAACCTTGCAAAGAAACATGAGGTATTCAATAAGTTTCTGCAATGGGTTCATCATCAGCCCTCTGAAGACTTTGCTCCAAAGTCCACTGAGGTGTCGGGGTGTTTTTCCATTGACCTCACTGGGCTCTGAACCAAGACCTAAAGCCTCCCTGCTGTGTTTTGGACATTTATTTGTGTTTGATCTGTAATAAGGTCTTTCATTTCTCTTATTTCTGTAAAAACAAATATAGCCACATTACCAGAAAATAACTAAACACATGCTTATCTTTAAGTATAACCCTAAACCCATTCACCTAAAGTCCTTAAATCCTATGGACTTCTGGGAGAGAAAAGCACATGCTTATAATTAAACACACGCACAGGGTCTTTGCTAATTAGTGATGACCCTTGCTTCTTACAGGGCCTTAAACACATCTTAGAGCATCTGGGGTTTTAGGGTCCATATGGGAGGAATTACATGGAGACTGTCGCGGAAGTGTAACTTTGAGTATTGTATCTAGTGTTGGAATCCCATCTCTAATGACTATAGGACTGATTCTGTTAAAATGCCACTTAGAACTAGTTAAGGGAAGTAGAGTTTCTTGGATACTCATAAAAATAAGAGTATCTCAACCTAGAGCCTTTCCATGGTTGTTATTACTGCAACACAGTCCCATCATGACAACCAAACACATCAAAGCAAAACCGCTTTTTGGAATGCACATGTTTACCAGCATCTCAAGAGCAAATGTGTCTCACTTCAGCCAAAATATTGTCCCTGGCCTCCTTCTCTATGCTCAGAGGAAGCACTCGTGCATCCTTTACAGTCTGGCTCTTGGAAGATAAGCGAGTCTTTACCATTGGGTCAGGCAGCAAAAGGAAGACCATTCCCAGCAATCTGCACAGAGCAAAAAGTATTTTTTTCCACCACACCTTGTTTATTTTGGACCTCTGCTAATGGAACTTTCAGCTATCTTGATCACAGACAAGGCCTGAAATATAACATGTCTGACAGGTCAAATCCGTGTTGTCTCCAGTGAGAGAACATTTGGGAAGTTTCTTGGCAAAACAGTCCTGTTAGTAGAGTTTTGCCTGTCTGAGAACTACTTGCACTTTCTACTCACTTCACATTCACATAGGTACCACACATCAGCTGCCATTTTCAGCATCTCCTGTGCAAGACCAAAACTTGGTCCTTCTGTGGCTTCTACATTCCACCTCTTTTTTTTTTCAACATATCTTCCTGAGCTCCTTCTTTAAGGTGCATCAGTGCACCCCACTCCAAGGTGCTCTTGGCCCTTCAGCTCTCTCTATAGAATTTTATGCCATCCCATGTTTATAGGTTCATTGTTCTACAGGCTGACCAACGAGGCTGTTTCTGTGTCCATTTGTGAGGAATCTGGATCAGATGTTACACACAACATTTCTCTTCAGTTAGCCAAAGCAGAGAGCCTGGAGCTCCTGCTGACTTTACTATTTATACAGGCTGTGGAAAGACAGGTGATATCTGAACCCAGCATAAAACCTTCAGAAGAACATTTTTTAAAAGAAAAGCGATTGTTTTAATACTTTACATCATGTGGCTGTGGCGTCTTTGATCTGAAACGAGATCTACCCCAGCCTCACACGTACCTTTGAGTAACAGAGATGTTCCAAGTCAATGCATCACCCATCTGAACCACCAAGAACAAAAGGATGCTGCAGGCTTCACTTGCCCAGAAGGATTAGCAGCATAGACCTCCACTATACAGGATCTAGAAAACCACCTAAAATAGCTTCATCCCAGCCCATGCTGTTTGGAGGTTGGAAAGGAGGATAAACACAGGAAAATTCTCTTGGATCCTTCTGCAGCCCCCAATTTTTAAGCTGACAGTAACCTCCATAACTCCTTGATTCTTCAGTGTCGAAGACCAAGCTCATAGCAACTCTACAGAAGAGATGAAACTTTTGTAAGAAGCATTAGATCCACCTTCTCTGAACCCCAAAATAGTAGATCCAAGGCAAAAGGACCCAGGATGTCAATCTAAGGATCATCCCTTTTCAGCCATTGGCTCTGAACTGAGGTGCTCTCCTTTATTAGTTGGTGCACAAATATAATGTCCTGATTACACAATCATATAATTACTGAGTTTGGAGGGGACCTCTGGAGGTCACCTTGTCCAATCCCTTCCTCAAAGCAGTTAGAGCAGGTTGCTGAGAACCTGCTGGATCAGTATCATCTTGATCCAACACTTCCATGCATGCTTAGCCTGGGATAGCTATCATGTCTTCCCTTCTGGGCTCTGGCAGATGGCTGTGCTGAACACAGGGGCTGCAAGAGGTGTCTTCTCCCCTTCTCAAAGAAACCATCCTTACAAGAAGAAATGGTGGAAACCCTTAGAGCATTCCTTTCTACAACACAGATTTTCAGATGGACTATGGCCTTGGATGGTACATGGTTTTGTGGCAGAAACAGTTGTACTGGTATTCCTAAAGTTCTCTGAGCAGCTCATGTAAAAAAGAACAGTAGAACCAAATCAGAAGGTAAATGCTCATCAACATCTTCTCTGTCAAGTCTCTGGTTGCATTAAATGTCCAAGAGTTATGTTCCTAAGCACAGGATGGCTAAAGAATGGATTGAGAGCAGCCCTGAGGAGAAGGACTTGGGGGTGTTGGTGGGATGAGAAGCTCAACATGACCCAGCGATGTGCACTGGCAGCCTAGAAAGCAACCCACATCCTGGGCTGCATCCCCAGCAGTGTGGCCAGCAGGGCAAGAGGGGGAAGTTCTGCCCCTCTGCTCCAGAGGGCTGGAGCCCCTCTTCTATGAGGACAGACTGAGAGAATTCTTTCCTGGAAGTAGTTCATCCCTGGAAGTGTTCAAGGCCAGGCTGGATGGGGCTTTGAGCAATCTGCTCTCGTGGGAGGTGCCCCTGCCCATGGCAGGGGGGTTGGAACTCAATGATCTTTAAGGTCCCTTCCAACTCAAACAATTCTATGATTCTATGAATTGGGGGTCTTCTCTCCCCAGAGACAAGGCTCGCAGGGAGACCTTAGAGCCCCTTCCAGTCCCTAAAGGGGACCACAGAAGCTGAGGAGGGACTCTTGATCAGGGAGGGGAGCCATGGGATGAGGGGAAAGGGTTTGACACTGTGGGAAGATGAGATGAGATGTGAGGAAGAAATTCTCAACTGTGAGGGTGGTGAGAGCCTGGCCC
>BJBW01007767.1:15694-82063 GCA_004320125.1 Scolopax mira
GGGGCTTGGAGCAACCTGGTCTGGTGGGAGGTGTCCCTGCCCAGGGCAGGGGGGTGGAACTTGATGACCTTTAAAGTCCCTTCCATCCCAAACCATTCCATGATCCACTTTTAAACTATCTTTTAAGGATGACTTTTATCACTTGTTGGAGAACAAGTTGATATCAACTTGTTGGAGAGTTGATATCACTGCAGGCTTTTAGAAAATCTGCATGAAGGACATGCAATAGCATTAAAAATTACTTCTCTCTGGTACTCTGCCCAATACTTTCCCAGAGACCAATTCACATACAACCTGTGGAAATGAAATAATGTCTTCCTTCTGGTAGCAGATACGCAAAAGAGTTTCCCAAGGAAAATTGGGGAAACAAAAATTTGTTCAATATACTTCCTAAAGCCAAAGAAGAATGGAAGGCTGTACTCTCAATAGACCCCAGAAAATTCACTTCTTTCACCACCAGATTCCTGTTCCCAACTCTAACTCTAACCTCTCTGTTTCCCTTCCTTTCTCCACAAGATTGATTCACAGAACTTGATTTAAAGGATGTTTATTTCCATAACAAAAATGATCAGGGGTCTAGAAAACATGACCTATGAGGAAAGATTGAAAGAATTGGGTTTGTTTAGTCTAGAGAAGAAAAGACTGAGGGGGAGACATGATAACAGCCTTCAACTATGTAAAAGGTTGTTGCAGATAGGAAGGTAATAAATTGTTCTCCATGTCCACTGGGTATAAGACAAGAAATAATGGGTTTAAATTGCAGCGAGGAGGATTTAGGTCAAACACTAGACATGTTTCCTAAGAGGAAGGACAGGTGAGCACTGGAATAAATTTGTCAAGAGGCTACAGACTCTCTGTCACTGTTGAGGCAAAGATTTGGCAGGAATGGCTCAGACCTGGAGAATCTTGCTTTGTGGTAGAGGGACAGATGGTCTCTCAAGGTCCCCTCTGCCCCTTTTCCTACTAGTACATATTTATACCGGTCAAAATTACCACAAGTATCTTTGTTCCACAGTAGGGAAAAGGAAAGTGAACTCTCCCAGAGATTTTTACGGCTGGTTTTATCTATAGTGGCAGTGCATTTCAAGATGTACACATTTATTTCTACTTAGACAACTAATTAAAGGGTGATTTTTACAGACCGATCCCCCTGCACATGTTTTCTCTTATGGTTCATGCTATACACGATATGTCTGCACCCCATTCAAAAGCTTTCCTCCAGATAAGAGATAAGGGTCTCCCAGACAAGCAGATCCTGTCCTCTCTGGAAGTGATGCGTGCTGACCCATGAACATCATCTAACTGTTCCTCTACCTCAGATCCTTGGGTCTTGTAGCCACAACCATACACATCATCCCTGTTCACTGCTCAAAATGAGTTTTGCAGGAAACACATGGAATTACAACATTCAGAGAGCATTCACTGATGGCTAATGTTGTCAAACAAGGTTCCTCTTTTCCTGAGGTGGGCAACTCAATCCTGCAGCACATGTAGGGCTTGGAATTTGAAGCCCAGCTCTGCTGGTATCAGCTGTGTCAACCCATCCAGTTCAGCTCCAATGGAACTGGTTTTTGAAAACCGCATCACAGCTTCCTGCATCACAAGCTATCCTTTGCCATAAAAAGCCATTTCTCCCCTTTAATCAGCACATGCAATATTTAACGTACACAAATAAGTGGATGTTTCTCCACATACTCATTGGCTCAAGACAGCTATCCTCTTTGACATACAGCTAGAGGAATAAAAACCAACCTCTCTGACCAATGAAGAAAATACAGATACAATCATTCAGGACTGAAAGAAATCTCCATTATGGCTTCAAGCAAACCAAGATTGCTTCACAACTTAGCAGAAGAGGAAAAGGTTAAAAATTATGCTGCCAAGAAGAAAGTACTCATTCATTTTTGGTTCTTTCTTCCCATCTTCCCTCCATTTCCACTCTTTCAGAGATGGGGCTGAGGCTGTGCACAGCAAAGGAAACATTTTCTTTTTGCACTAAACTTTATGGAAGTAAAATGGTTCTGGATCCACTTGTGACTTTTTTGTGTCATCTGGAGAGCAAAATTAGCCAACCTGAGGCAATATCTAAGGCAATATCTAAGAAAGTTTTTGTAATTCAGTTTCTTCATTTTTTTAGTTTATTTTCAAATGGCATTAAAATTAACTCACCTGTGGAAGTCTGGGTTGCTTTCTTACTTGAGGACAACCACCACAATTCAGCCTGATTAAAATGTTTCAAATAGCTCTCCCATTCACCAGAAACCACAGTTTGAGATTGGTCAAGCCTAAAGGTATACTTGCATCAAGTCCAGTGACAGTTTACCCTCCATAAAAAGGAAAAAAAAAAAGAAAGAGGCAAGAATACTTGGGTGAATCTTTTTTAAGTGTTCTGATTTTTCATCTGAAATGAAATTTTAAACTGTTATAATAACTTCATTTTTAATGTATTTCAGGCTAATGAAACTTTTAGTATGGTACCAAGAGATTTTTATTTTTTTTTAGAAAAACTTCTTTCATCCCTAAGTTCATGGTTTATTAAACACGTGCAGACATTAATAGCACACACCATTTAACAAAGGTGTTCTTCCTTTAGGTTTGAAATTAAGCTTCCTATAAAAAAGCAGTGAATCCTCCAGGTCTTGCTAGACTGGGCTGGTCTGATAACAGGGTTTGTCTCCCTCTGCTGGTTTAGCTTTTAGTGTCTTGAAAGGCTGGGAAATACTAATATTTTCTAAAAGATTTGAGAAATCCAGGAGATGCTCCTCACTTAGTTCTCTTAATTATTATTACTGAGACCAAGTACGGGCTGTAGGGCTGGGGTGACATCATATAAAATCCTATTGATACATTGATGCTGATTGGGAATAGATTATTATCTACTTACATTGGTTTCAGATTCCTTTCTGCTATTGGTTAACCTCCTTCTTGAATCAAACCTACCAGGGAGACGAGTGGATTTATATCCAGGGTATAACCTCTACGTCATCACCACTCAAGTGACATAACAACCAAACATGCCACAGGGTATGTGTGGGGGGTGTCTATTTAAACTGGAGCCTGGTGAATGGGGCCTTAACTCAAGTTCATCTTCATGTTTTCTAACTCTACAACCAACGTAGCTGGACTCCGCTCTCAGTTTATCCACAAACAGGTAATGGTCTGCTCGTGGAGCCCACAGTCCTAGCTAGGTAGTACAAATGGCAAAATAAATAAGAGAGGAAATGTTAATCATTTTAGGACAGACTAGTCATGGTCCTGAAGTTGGACAGATGTTTCAGGTGATCCTAGTGAACGTATGGGAACCAGGTCTCGTGGCCATGAACCATAGAATCACAGAATTGTCTAGGTGGGAAGGGATCTTTCAGATCATTGAGTCCAACCTAACACTGACAAAAACCATCATGGCAAACCATGACACAGAGGAATTGAAGTTCAAGACTCAGATTTTGATTTAGGACTGATAAGATTGTCAGGAATAATCCCATCAGACAGGACTACTTCCCTCCACCGATGACAAAGCGTGACAAGCACAGGGATGATCTCCAATTCTGCCATCTAAAGCAATGAAACCAACTCTTAACCTGTATTCCTGAGATATTAATTGCACCCCACGGCCTTGTACCCTCATATTACCATGAAATTCTTGTCTTCCAACTGTATTCAGCTGGTGAGGGACCTATCCTGGAGCCTCTTACACCAAGGCACAAACATTTACAGCGACCTGGCAGCACATTTAGAAGTGGGGAAGCTGATACACAATACTGGGTATACATCCCAGGGTAGGATTCATCTTACCTAACTCTATCTACCTAAAAGGCAAGCATTGGGTCTAAGCCAGTCATATCAGCTCCCTGGGTAGTCAACAGAGATACATGTTTCCAGAGGGCAACTTATTCCATGACTTTAAGGCACCTGTCTCTGGCAAGATAAATCCAACCCTAAGAAAACATTATCACCTACATTTTTCACTTCAAAATAAAAGATCAGTGTCAGGCTCCCCACCTGGCAAAGAGCAGGCCAGATCTGGACTCATCATTCACCTGACGGACAAGCGAGGCTCTGGAGAAGGCGGTGGAAATGCCCCGAATTACTTCAGTTGAAAAACCGTAGTCGTTTGCCTCTGTCAGAACAACTACCAGTGGTCTCCTGGCCTAATCCTACAAAAGCTTTGCATTAATTTAAATGCCTTTGCCAAAGATATTTAGGGAAAACTAATCTGAGCAAAGCTTTGATGGATCAAAACTATTGCCTTCGGTGTGAAAACAGAATCCTCCTTGGAGCAGCTCCAGCTAAATCTCCTTTCTGGGAAACGAACATTACAGTTGCACATTAAAGAAAGTGATCACTAGGACGTTCATTTCCTGGATATAGAAAATAGGATTTTCTGTATAGTATTCTTGCTTAAAAGAAGTCTCTTGTAACTTGTTTCGCCAGTGGATCTAAAGATGATGACCATTTAAGTCACGTGTCAGATCCTAACCTAGGCTGCATTTACTTTTACATTTAAATGCACACATGCACATAAAAGCAGCCATCAGAGTACCATTACATCAAGAATATACCATTACATCAAGATTTATTTAACTGAATCCCCCATAATTAGGTCATAACGTATGATTAAGCAGTTGTTAACTGTGTCGTAAGGAAATCTACAAAGGGAATGAAATATTTAAAACAGTAATAACATACCTATCCTGCTTTGCTATTTATGCACAGTTAAACACATAAAAACAAAGGAGCAACTCTTAATTACAAGGACAATTTCTTTCGCTGACCTTCTTATTGGGACACATGCCAAAACCCACTGGGGGTTGGTTTTGTCGGTCGATTTGGTTGATTTTGCAGCAAAAACGAGCTGTCCCGGTGTCGGGAGCCGCTGCCATTGTCTGCCTGGAGAAAGCCCAGCGTTTCGCAGCCCTAATTTACAGCCTCCTGGGCTGGTCAAGGGCAGCAATGAAGTGTACAAATTACACTCAAAAATAGAGATGGGCTTTATGGAATCTCATTCCGGTGGCTTCTAAAGGTGCGGGACGGGGAACACATACGTCTCGTTCCATCCTGCCTGTAAGTCCATTTTCATCTTTTTTACTTTTCCCCCCTCAGATCCCGAGCTCCGCTTCAGTTTTGAACTTCCATAGGAAGGCAGGAGGTTAAACCAAACTGCTAACTGTGTCTCTTCAAAACTGACATTTAATACAGGGTATAAATCACTGTGGGAGCCTGTTATTCCTTCAGGAATGCAATTACATAGGGTCAAATAAAACATGAAAGAACCCAACAAGTTTTAAAATGTAGTATGTTCTCAAAAGTAGGCAAGAAGGAATGCAAAGCAGTCCAAATATGCTAACATCCACATGTTGTCCTGTGCGAGGGGGATTAGAAGGAAAGGTTTCTGTTCTTTAATGATTATGTTGTTAAGCATAGGTATGTATGCAGGTTCAGGGCTCTCACCGAATACCAGTCCATTCAGGGAGCTTTGGGCAGATTACTGTATTTATTTAAAGCAGGTGTCTTTTATGTATCTCATTATTTTAATTGCCACTGTCGTCCTGTTTAAGATACGGCGGCCGTTTAGCACACAAATGGGATATGCAAAATGGACATTCACCTTTTCCTTCAAGAAAGCAACCCCCCATTCATCCCCTACCTTATTGAGGGATGAGTTTTGGGAGAGATAGCATAGTATTGCAAAATCATCTCTTTGATAAGCAAACATTGGCCGATTTAGGCCACCTCAGTCTCCCTCAGCCCCATTGAAACACTGATGGAAACAACAGGCAAATACATAAAGAAAACTTCATGAAGCCCGTTAAAAGCTGAACAAAAGAAAGATTAAGCAGGTTCAGAACCTTCTATAAAATCACTCACTGTCATCATTCGCGTTTCACCCACATTTCTTCTCTAAGCACCAAAAAAACCCTTCTGCTTTCAGATTTTAGTTTTGTGTTTAAATGGCCTAGAAGGAAAAGTCACATGGCTAGAGATTCTAGCAAATTTTTAAGGTCAGATTTTGCCACTCTCAGTTTCACTGCTCTGTATTTTACACCTTGAATAGTTAAACTAAGCAGACTTTGAAGTTTGTTCATTGGAAATCCAGGATTTACTGAAGGCAACTATTTTATCTGAAAGTCATTTTTCTCAGCTAAATGGGATTTTTTTAATTCAAAATGAAAGGCTTTATGGAAAAATAAAATTTTGAGCATCTTAATTTGAGAACCGTTGGAAATGTTTCCTTTTCTCTATTAAAAGAAATTATTCCTCACCAAGACTGAGGGCTGTTTAAAAAAATACATATAAGAGAGAGCCCTTTGCTTTTAAAAAGTTTTAATCTTTTTAACTTGCTTTAATCTTGCTGTTTAAAGTTGTGCTTTTCACATTTAAAAATAAAACTTTCACTTGTTAACCCTCTCCCTTTCTAAGAATGTCACACAAATAGTGCCTTACTCACTAAATTTTTTTCAGAAAAAAAAAGAAATCAAACCAAAATATATTAAATAACTAACTTTTCTTTTCTCAGGCAGAAAAAAGTGGAAAAACCTTAGCAAACCAAGGGGGAAAAGTAGAGGTTTCCTTCAGATCTTTTAAAAATTTCTTAATTTCTTAATGGGGAAATCACAAGTGGGGATTTTTTCCTACAAAGCCCCCGTAGCTCCAGCGAGCAGAGTCACTGATTTCACCTCCCTGAGACTGCCAGAATAAAACCTTGGATTTCTCTCACTTGTTTTATAGCAGCCCACTGCATTACAGTTACATGGGTCACCGGTCCTGCCAACACTTACATATATTCTCAGAATGAAGCCTGGGAATAAGCTTTAGCAGAAGCAAACCTGTGGTAAAGGTAGAGATAGCACTACTGTCTACTATAAAGATTATTAAATGCTTCCTATTTGAAAAGTGTGGCTTTACTGGCTTAAAATGTTGCCCCACTCCAGCCATATGGGTAAAATAGCTCACGTTAATCATGTGCCTCTGGGTTAGTTTGTGGGGAGGATTTTTTTTTTTTTTTAATATTTTTTAATATCAGCTGGGATGACTCACCTGTGTCAGAGAAGGAGGTCTGTGGAACAAACACCGCTCAAGGGTTTTATCCAACGATCCCGAGGCCCTTCAGTTTGAAAGGTTCTGATGTCCTAGTTCTTTAAAAGGCTTAAAAATTGCTAGGTAGGCATAAAGAATAAACCTTTTGCTTGCCATGTGAAAACGTCCCCAGAGGCAACCAAGTTACAAGCATTTTTTACCACTGCAGTTGGCACTTATGTACAAATTGAATGGTGTGAACTGCACAGGGCCAGGGATCCCCTGCACCAGTGCCCAGGCAGGGAGAAGATCTGAAAGGAGTTAATTCTAGAAGAGAGAGAGCTAAAAAAGTGGATAGCAAAATTTCAATTTCACATCCTCACGGAAAGCACCCACAAAAGCTGAGGACAGACTGGTTTTGTTAGTTCATGGTGTCTGCTGGCAGAGGCACGGGGCTCGTGTGGTGCCAACGACATGAAGCATCATGTGAAACTCTAACTCTGGTGCCTGTGACACACTTGGAGCCTCTCACTCTGCCACATCCCCACGTGAAATAAGCTCAGATGAGACTAACAATCTGGCACAGTTTAGACATTTTTCATCCTTTCTAGAAAGCCATCATTCCTTCAGATGAGAGGGGCATCTCCTTCAGATCTACTTTCTTGAACTTGACTTTTTATACTCTTGGCTTGAAATATATGAAAACCCCAGATATTAAAACCCCTCTGTAGCAGGAAAATGAAAGGCTTCCTTCTCTAAACATGACTGGGCTTGAGTTGGGAGGAAGCAATGCCAATCCATCTCTGAATAGTGGAAGAAGTAGCATAGGGAATTGCAAATCTAGTGATAAGATTTATTATATTGAAAATGATACCTTAGAGAAAAGAAAATGCAGTGCCTTTATTTTACAAGAAAAAAAAAATTGACTTGATCACTCATAGGCTCAAAACAGCAGTATAAATATTAAGCAAAACTTCAGTAAAAAAATTGGCTAAAGAAGAAAGACAGCTGTGGCAAAACGTGACACACTTCTGCCTGGGTATAGCCATGTCAGGCTTTTGTACCAGGCTACTCTTCCCAAATATTGGGTAAACCCTTGAAATGTTGCCATACAAAATTATTAGTTAAGCTGGAGAAGACAGGGGTAAGACAAGTGTTGTAAGGAGGATAATAAATTGGCTAAAATGGAGATGACAGCACGTTGTACTGACAGAACACCCGAAGCACAGGGAGGTTCCTGCAGGAATTCTCACTATCAGCTGTGGGATGACTGCATTTAACACTGCCTCAACCAGCACTGCTGCAAGATGTGGAAGTATTTCTAACCAAATTGCCTGAGGGCAGAGCAGTTAAAAGACATCATCCATACAAGGAAGATCAGAATATCATACCAGAGGAAATGAAATACAAACCACAAGATCACTCAGGGACTAATACAACATCCCACTGCAGTCCTTGAAGTTGTAGAGGGCACTGGTGATTCTTCCAGAGGACTTCACTGCTCATTCCTGTTTGAATGAGATGGATTCAAACTGGGGTAAGAGTCAAAAAAGGGTGAAAAGGCTGGTCAGGGTACAGGAGGACTAAGGTACTAGCTGGATCAAAGACTTGGAGGAGTCACCTCAGGGGACAACATCCTGAGAGTAAAGGGATGGAGTAAATGAAATGTCAACGCCGGCAAGTGTGGCCAGAAATAAGGAGACAAAGATTTCTAAGGATCATGGTAGTGGGGTTCACAAATAGCACCCCAAGAGGAGCACCAAAAGTCTGAAGCTACACCCTCACTAGGTTAAAAACAGTTAGAAAATGATGCTGCCTGCTCTCCTTTATGGGGACCTCAGATAGCAAAAGGGAAAGGGACTTAATCTCAAAAACCTGATAAAAACAACACTAGATACGGCTTGTTCAGCAGGAGGAGGAGAGTGCTGAAAGAAGGAAGATGACTTAGCAAGCACTTAGACCTGAATATCTGTGCTCTCTGCTGATAAAGTTGTGGCTCAAACTCTATTGCTCAAACTCTTAAACGCCTTGAGTTGAGCACAGGTTTCAGAACAACAATCAGATGTAAAAGGCACTGCATGTTAAATAGGATTTCCATCCTTGAGAAAGCAGCCAGCATTGAACTAGAACTGCCCCAGAGGTCAGCAAATGCATGAATTACTAGGCGCTGTTATCTTAAGATTTCAAACAAGGTTCTGATTTGGAAAATCCAGGTCAGATTCAGGCTTTCAGAGTAAATCATACACCATGTGCACTGGTGGTTCCTGAGTTACACGATGCCCAAGCTGTAGGCGTGGACCCCGAGGATCATACTCAGCTGGTGCTCAATCTGTCTTATCCCACTGGTGAAACTGGATGTTGACCAAGTATTGCGCTAGAGATCCTCATTCCACACACACACACACACACACACGCATGCATTCAGGCAAGCAGCCTCATAAACTTTAACTGCATGCAGAAATTCCCATATTGCCTCTTGGATATGATCCAACACACGAAGGGGCACACCGGTGGACGATCAGTACCTGCCAGGTACAAAGCCTTCTCTTTCCTCCCTGGGTTGAGTGCTGTCATGAGCTGCCCTATTGTCTTTCTGATAAAACTCATCAAATTCCACCAGTATAAAGTAATGAGCCGTAAGCCCTTCTACCAACCTACATCTGCTATTTAAAGCAGGCCAAGAAAACAACCAACGATGTCAACTCTTCATTCTGTTCCTCAGATCATCAGCTCTCTGAAAATAACAAAATCTGAAAGGCATATGGACCTTCTCATAAAAACAACAAACACACAAACAAACCCTCAGATGAGTTTCCCAAGTCAGCAGGATCTGTCTGCTAATTATTACCGTGCAGAGAGCCCGACTATCCTGGAGCCAGAAATTATCCAAGAAGGCGGCTGAGTTCTTTTCCCCAAACTGGGTTGTCTGGGCAGGCTGAACTCCTTCATTTCTGGGGATAATGCAGGGGATTTTGCTCCCTAAACCAGCACAGCCACAAGACCTCAGATAGCAGAGGACTTGTGTGGCCTATGAGGACTTCTTTTCCCCTTACCTTTCTGCCCGTGCCTCTCACATGTAGACAGCAAGATCTCTCTGGATCTGGAGCCCTTGAGGAGACATTTTGACCTGCAGAGAGATAAATATGGATAGATGAATGATATTGTGTCTGGAATAATGTAGCCTGGAAAAAAAAAAGACAGGAAAATGTCTGTAGGCACGGATGGTTTTGGCCCTGAAGTCCTCCTCTTTCCTCACCAACCCCCTCTGCTCTCCTCAGAGCCTCCAGGGAAAGGTGTCCATGAGACATGGAAGAAAGGAGACAGGCAAACAAGGCTACAGCATCCTACACAAACATGACCTTCTCCACAGACCCACCAGGACCTGGTCTCTCCTCTTTGCAAAGGGCAGAAGGGAATGATGTGAACCCCCGGGGGCAATAACCTTTAGCAGATGGGTCCACCCTGGGCAGCCCCCACGTCTCAGCTCAAAGCTGCTGCCAGCCCTCTCTTCCAGGGAGAGGCTAGAGCTCACCTCCCCATCCAGGAAAAAAAAAAAAAAAAAAAAAAAAAAGTAGCATCTGTGGGAGAAAGACATATGTCTGGCCTCCACCGTGAACCCTGCGCCTGGCAGGAGAAAGCGATGCCGATTCCAGCCCCAGCTTTTCATTCCTGTTGTAACAGTCATAAACGCCTGCTGAAACCTAAGAAGAACAAGACTGTAATCCTAATAAAACAACATTCTGGAACCCTGAAAACTAGATGGAGGCTTCTCAGGCCAACTTTAAAATTATATTCGCTTTTCCAAAAGCTGGGCTTTCTGCGTGCCGGCTGGCCGGGCGCTGCCGGGCTGACCCCAGGAAGAGCTGTGATGTGGTGTTTGAGCAGGGAAAGAGTGGAAGGCAGTCCCTGCAGCACAGCAGCCATCCTCCCCTCAAAATATAGAGAGGATCCCTCATGCCCAGGTTCCCAGGGTCGACTCCTAAAAGTAAGCAGGGTTCTTTTTTTAACCAGGTAGCCTGAAAGCCTGACTCAATAAAGCAGGCACAGACTGTGCTTGTTTGGATGCAAAAGCTGGTATAAAGGCACAGCTTTCCATGCTGAAATTTTTCCCCTCCCTATTTGGACCGTTGTGCGGAACAGAAGCCCTAGAACTTTCCTTTGTGCACCAGCCACCCCTAAATTGAAGAGCAGGAAGAAAGGGGGTTCAGCTTTTCTCCCCTCTACATCATATAGAGGGCACTTCTCCGGGAAGATGATCAACGGCTGTGCTCATTAGCTGCCGTGTGTCTCCAGCAAGGCACCACATCACCTGGTGCTTCTCCGTGGTCCTCAAAACCTAGAAGAGACTCACCAGCCATGAGCTGGAGGGGGGCAGATCCTCAGCGAGTGTAAATTCGTGTCCTTCCCCTGGCCTGGGTGGAGCTGGAGCTGCCCCAGCGAAGGAGCTGCCCTCTGGAACGTCCGCGTGTCGAGCTGTGCCGGCCCCTTCAAGAAAGAAAACCCCTCTGTTGCCAACTCTTGTGATTTTACTGCAAATCTTCCCTGACGTTACGCCAAACCCTGGTGTGCCACTCTGACCAGCACTTTCACTTTAAGGGGAAAAAAAAAACAATCAGAGGTCTTTAAGGTCTTAAAGCGAATATTTTTTCGGGAGATGTCCTGAACACACGCTAAAGGCTAAAAGTAGCATTCACAGAATAAAGCCATCTCATAACTTTTAAAAGACTCTTGCAATTCTGGAGGGCCAACCTGGGATCTAGGGAGTGAGCAGCTCTAGAAAACCCAACAACTGATTGGGAAAGTGGATTTTCTGATGACAAATATTGGTTTCTTGGTGGTGGGAAGCATTTGACAGCCATCTGAGCAGCTCTACAGCAATGACAGCAGTCAGTCCCTGCAGGGAACAGCACATTTGAATTGCAGATGCCCACAGGGCACTGGTAATATTTGTCTGGTAAAGAGCATTTTCTATCGTCACATTGTCTTAGAAGCAACAATTAATTAACTCTACTAACTCGTCAGTGGAGTAGGACATTTTTTGTCCTGGGGTGGCTGGGGGAAGCCTTGCAGGTCCATAGAGGGTCCACGTCCCAACCCCAGGCCAATGAGGCTGTCAGGGTCAGGGCCATCTTCTTAATAGCTCGGCACTTGGGCAGAGGACCTGGATGTCTCTGGAGACATTCAAAACCCACCTGGACAAGTTCTTGTGCAACCTGTTCTGGAGGGACCTATTTTGGCAGGGGGGTTGGACTAGATGATCTCTGGAGGTCCCTTCCAACCCCGTGTGATTCTGAGATTCATTCTGTGACCAGTTTCCCCCAGTCACCCCATTCCCACTGAGATGTGTGTGTGCACCACGCTATGAAAAATCTCATCACAACTGTCCCACTGGAAAATGAAGGGTCTGAAAAGCTGCTCTCGGTCCGTAGCACCTGGCTCTTGAAACCATACCCTGAAAGGCTAATCTTGGTGCCCACACTGAGGCCCTCTTTGGCCTTGGGTGAATCATTTAACACCCACCTAAACATCCAGAGATACACAGCTCCTCCCCATGCCACAAACCCTTTACCTACTCATTACATTAAGCTCATTCTTGACGCCTTTACTTGGCCCTGGCTGTGGGTGCTGAATTCTTAGAAATCTGGCCCTGAGCTATTTTGGATTGGCCCCGCAGAGCACAGCAGGAAAGACAAAGCTCAGCTCATGTGTGTGCTCAGCACTGCACTGAAAGCGGGGGGGCAGATCCCCACGGATTCACAGGAGCCTCAAGCACGGAAGAAAAGAGAGAAGATCTGCCCGCGTTAATGCACTGTTTCTGCTTTATTTTGAGCCTTTGCTGAGTGGAGCCTTTAATCTCTGCTGAGTGGAGCTTTTGTGAAGGGAGCCTTAAAGATTTGGAAAGAAGTCAACAGACATAGGCAACATCACAGATCAAAATAATAGCATGTTGCTGGCCATAAAAGAGTGAGCATTTCTGAGTGTGATACTCAGAAGGAGGAGATTCAGCTATCGGTGCCTTTCACACACTACACTTTTCCCACTTTAGCAAACACAGCCATCTCCCCTCTGCTTCTTCCTCAGGATCTTTTCTGCAATGGAACATAAACTGTTTTAAGTCACATTTCGCTTACGGATTCCAATCTGCTAAGTAGAACCTTACCTGATACCTCAGTCCACAGAGAAGGAAGAGAGGGTGAGCACTTTACACTTAAGCAACTAAAAGCTTCTAGTCTGACACAAAGGCAAACTTCACTAACCTTTCATTTTCCCCCCACTTTTTAACTGCACACAGATCCAAGGAAATCAAATGAGATAATCCCAGCCTGGTGCAGCCTGGAAGCAGAGGTGAAAACCTCCCAGAGCTCACACAATCAGAATAGAGCTCGGACATTGCCGACTTCCCCCTCAACTATTTCCAAATAAAACACTTTTGTTGCTCGGCTGCTCCTGCCAAATGAGCTAACAATAAAAGAAGGAACTTGCAAAGCTTCTATCCACAGGAAAAAAAAATATTAAAAAAAAAAAAAAAAAAGAAAGAGAAGTTAAGGATCTTTAGGAAAAAAAACAAAAGGAAAAAAAAATCCCCAAAAACTATAGGCCAGATCCTCTGGCTGGAGTAAATCAGCACCGGCCCAGCTCTGTTGCTTTACCCCAGGCAAATTGTGGGCCTGGTGCTATTCTGCATTTCTCAGGGGTAGGGGGTGGTCTCCACTGGAAGATTGCGACACTGCAGGATACTTTTCCATATTAAAAAGGCGCTTTTGAGCGTTTTGTCTATTGCCAGGTTTTGGGTTTATTGAGGGACTCATTTGGCAGAGCCATCCTGGAAGAACAATACAGATGTTTTATGGAGAAATAAACTGGGACTTGGGCTGGATTCTTTCAGTGCTGGATTCCACCTAATTTGGATGAAGGAACGGCTCTTTTAACGAAGGGTGCAATCAAAACCTGTACGAAAAGCCAATATGCCCTGGGCAAAGGGAGCAGTAGATATACTGCCCTTCTCTGCTGCAGCAGCCCAGTAAATCCTGGTCTCTTTAGCACGCAAAAGCCTCCCTTCTCACATACCTCTTCAGCTGGGAAATCAGAGCTCCATGGCTTCATCACGGCTTTCCCTCTCCATACCTTCGTCTGAGTCTCTTGGAGGTAAATGGTGGCCTCTCAGCAGTGAAGGGTCTTCACAGATTAGATCTGCCACATCTTGATAAGGAGCCGATCCTGGTGAGACAACAGGTCTTTGTGAGCTTTCCCTCAGCAGGAACCCACAGTCATCTGCTTAATTGGCAGTATTTTCTAAATGGCAGCTCCTGGAGCACCTAGAGATGATGTAGGACCTTCACTTGTGAAAGACTATGGGAAGGGTTGAAAACCTTTGACTCTGCTCATCAACAGCTACGGCTGGGCAGGCTGGGTTCACTTCCCGGCAAGGAAGGTACTGCCAGGTGACTGAAAAACCCAGGTTTATTGTTCATTGACAGCTTCTTCTTTCACCCAGTGCTCCTGCCACGAATTGGGTCTAATGAAAACACCCAAAGTGATTCACTACCTAATCCCCTTTGTTTAGTCTGCACTCCATGCACATTTAAAAGAACATAGTGTTAGTAGCCACTGAACCACGGCAATGGCCATCTACATCGTACAGGGAAGGGGTTTGCCAACCTCCACTTGTAGAGTATTCACCATACTCTAGGTTGGATCAAGCAAGAGGAAAGCTGTAGACTAAAAAGCCTCCTTTCTCTTTTCTTTGGCTTCTTCCTTACCTCTGACACAATTTTTGCTCTCTGCATCAACCATCCCTTCAGATCTCTTTGTAAAGCTCAACGGTTTGGTTAGCAAAGCTGAGGAAGAGAGACTTGACTGTTAAACTGACCTGCTGTCCCCAGGGTCATTAAAAGTGGCCAGATGTGCTGAGCTATGCTAGAGAAATGTCCACAGTAGGAGGATTCCAAAAGTGGAATAGAGGAACAGAATTTACACAAGTTCCTCATCACGGTATTACAGGAAACTGCAAGGTATCAGAAAATAACAAAATACAGCCAAAGCAGCTACAAGTAGTTGATAGTTTGCAAGTCAAGGGGTTGGCTGATGGAAAGAAAAGGGGGTTGGGGAATTGCTTTAGGCCAGCATCTAGCAAGGTAGATCAACCTGGCTTTGATCCAGCAGTGCCTTAAGCACATGTTTAACCATGAAAGAGCAGCTGAAAGCAATGGAGCAATCAGCACCTCAGGTCTCAGAGATATTCAAGTACCTGCTGATCCAAGAGACGCTTGTGTGGAGCTTTGTAAGACCCAAATCACAGCAGTGAAATCAGCCCACCTTCCTAGCTGGAGCCTCCTGGTCCCAGCACCTGCTCAGGCTGCATGGGGTCAGTGCATCAGGCTACAGAAATCTCCTATTCTGAAACCATCTCCAACTTCTAATCTATTTTTCTCTCTTTTTGAAGTCAACAGCAAACTTTTCAAAAATACCTGTGAAATTTAGTCCCCATAGGAGTGGCCTGAGACATTCCTGTGAGCTCTTCTGGAGCCTGGATTTCACCCGATATCTCTCTTGGTTTCTCTTTCAGTTTAACAGTCCAGAGGGGGTTTTTTGACCTATCTGGGGAAATTCAGTTTGGAGGACAGACAGGCTGGTTTAAGGTGGAGTTTCACATCTCTGGAGTAGAAATGGGCCTTTTGAGCCCTGTGGGAGGCTTGTTCACGGGTTACGACAAGGGATACAACAAAGATAAGGAGCCTTTGCCTAGCAGTTGAAAATAAAAATACTGATATTTATCTGTTACTGCTACTCCAAACCTAAATACATACACCAATGACATGACTAACGACAGCACTCCCAGATCATTTCTGGGTTAATACATTTAATTTCCTATTTATCTGATGAATGCAGTGATAGCTGGTAATACGCTGTGCAATATGCAATTTTTGGCCAGCCTTCCTTTGTGGTCACTGTTTTGCATTTGCATTAACCTGGGAGTATTAATCAGGTCATGTAGACACCCAGGAACATAAACCATCTCAAACACCCAAAAGATACACACCACACTCAGAATCAACACACAGAAACCACAGGATTGAGCGCAGTGTCCATTAACTGGACCCACACGCACAAAGGGAGTCCAAACATAAAACATCTGATTCTCACCAACCTCTGACTAATACAAACCTGAGACATGATGGGCTTACGGCTCCTACCCCAACATGATCTTAGCCCCCTGTCCAAGTAAGGAAATCACTAGTCATGAAAAGTGGTCTACATCACACTGATTTAGTTGTCATTCAAGGCTAAGCACTCCCTAGGAAACAACCTCCAATGTCCATATCCTCTAAGCCCAGGTGTTACAATCCTTTACAAGGTGTTATTTCACCCCAGCTTCTTCTGGAAGGCTGTTTCAGAGCCTCCCTGCTCTGCATTGTCACAAACCTTCCTCTGATTTGAGCCTAGTGTACTCAATTTGTACCCACTTAGACTTCTGTTCTTTACCTGACATAGCTTACTTTCCTCTCTGATGTTTACCATCCTGATGTACAGATGTTCATCACCCTTCTTCCCAGCTTTCATTAAAAAAAGAGTTAAAAACTTAACTTTTTCATTCTTCTCTCAAAGCTCTCCATCCTCCCAGCATCTTCACCATCCTTTCCTGTATGCAGCCCAGGTCAAGCTCAGGCTTCAAGAACATGGGGACCACAATTGTCCATAGGATACCACATGAGGCTTCACCAGTACCTGGGAACTGGTTTCTACCTCATCCAGGAAGAGATGCCTCCTGGGTTATATTTTAAGTTGCACATGCCTTTCTAAGAGCCCATCCTGTGACTAAGCCATCCACACATGTTCCTTCTCCTTTGTCATCTACAGCTGACAAGTCTCCAGTTTATAGTGGAAACTCTTATTGCTCTCTAAACTCATGACTTTGCATTTTGCACTACTGGATTTCATCTCGTTTCTATTACTCCAGTCTTCAAGGTCATCCAGTTCTCTCTGTATGGCACGCCTCCCAAGCTTGTGTCATCAGCCACATGCTATGTTTTGTGCCAAGGTCATTCATGAAAATATTAAATGAGATCCGTCCCCAAGACGAATCCTTGAAGAACTCTGCTCATATACCCAGCCAGATACTTTCCCTTTTAATTCAGTCAGTTCTTCAAGTGTCTTAACAGCAGTCATTCTAATCTCCAATTTAAGTGATAAACATGCAAATGACACAATATCAAATGATTTGCTGATGTCCAGATCGGTAAGACCCATTGCATTCTTCTTGCCTAGAAAGCCCAGCTATATTATCTAATATATGGATTATATAATCCAAGGTTTGGCATATTTTCTCCCCAGACTCACACGAGTGATTCAGGATGCCACCTTGCTCTTTCTGACTGTGACTTCTCTTGACATCCACTTCCCTTGAGAACCACAGGTCTGCTGGCCTCCACGGAGACCCTCCCACATAAGCACCGTCTTGGCTGGGGAGCTCATTTCCCACAGGAGCAGAATGACCATGAACCATGAAAGGAAAATAAAGCCCGAATAAAGCCCTGTTCTTAGAGCAAAAGACTGTTTGAACTTTCCCAGACCAACGTTTCCAAGTAAAGCAGCTCTCAATGAGCCAGTTTTCGCATGACAAGTGTCACCTGAAAGGTATGATGAGATAAGATACGATGGGGACAGTTCAGCATGCTGGTAGGCGAGATCTTCCACCCGCCCGACATATTGTGTAGTTCCTAGGAATCATTATCATAGAATCATAAATGATTTGGGTTGGAAGGGACCTAGTTCCTTCCCCCCAATGAGTTGGGTTGGAAGGGATCATCTAGTTCCAACCCCCCTGCCATGGACAGGGACACCTCCCATTAGAGCAGGTTGCTCAAAGCCTCATCCAGCCTGGCCTTGAAATTATGCCGTTGCTTATTAAAATTAACACTGTTAAATGAATGAATGAGGAAAAGAAAGCAACATCCATCCTAAGGGAATAAAGGGTATGTTACTTTCCTTTGATAACGTTGGGATTCGTCAGCGTTGGCCGCAATCAACTCGTTGTCCCGTTGCACGTGTGTGCTGATAACGAGCGCTGTACGGAAACGGCCCCGCAATTTAGGCCTCAGCCAAACACACCGGCTCTGCGTTTGCTTTTCTGTTTTCTTTTTCAGCTGGTTCCCCGTGCCCACGAGGGCGAGGACAGCCCGGAGGGTTGCCCCAGCTGAAAAGCATCCAAGGTGATCCCCGCTGACCTTTCTCTCTGATAGCACCCCCCCTGCCTTTTGACGCAGGCCTGAGCCGAGTCAGAGGTGAAACAGATAAATGACTGAAGATCCAAATGTTTTCTCAACAGGCGAGTTCCCACATGCTCAATTTTCTTTCCCTCCATGAAGAACAAGAGGGGGGAAAAAATTGCAAGTGATTAGCTAATGAACATCTGGTTTGCTTTATTTGTGCTTCCTTGCAGCCAGGGGTTGCATTTACTAATTTTTATTTCCTACTAAAAACAAAAAAAAAGGAGGCTTTTTTTCCCCCCCCCCCCCCCCCCCCCCCCCCNNTAAAAAAAAAAAAAAAGGGGGCTTTTTCCCCCCCCCCCCCCCCAAAGCCTGTAGAGAAGAAGGCTCCTCACAAGTGTGGCCATTCTTCTCCACCACTGTGATTACCTGGCCCACATGCCACGTCCTGTGTGGTTTACCTTCTGTCCCAGACTATTCATGTGGTTTGACATGTCTTTAATTTAGACAATCAGACCACGTCTAACCTGAAACAAAAACACTCTTTGGAGATCCTGAGCCCTTTTTTTTTTTTTTTAAATTCTACAGATGTCAACCCAGCGGGATGCGATGTCAAACTGTTAATTATATGTGTAAACAGGGTCCACGGTAATTACATGCTGAACACAAATATTATCTGATGTAAATATAGACTGATTGTGCTCTTGCACTACTGACTGCTAAAAATAGCCAAATTAAGGCCCAGCCCGGCACCGAATGCAGATTTGGGCAAGGCTGTTGATTCATGTTGATTTGTCCCCAATCAGGGGATTTCACACCACTGAACATCTAACCTTGCAGAGGAACAGTCAGCGATGGTACTTATGAAGAAGCACCTCAGAGGAAAACGATGGTTTGGAGATCTGCTCTCCCTCCACCTCAGGGAAATCCAGTTTTCCAGGAGGGCTGAAGCACTCACCTGAACTTTCCCAGCCCTTTCAGAGCGTTTCAAGCAGGTTCCCAAAATATTTTGTCGCTTTGGGGAACGACAGCCTTTCTTTGCATGGTCTATTCATTTCAGAGGCACCTATGGCTCCTTCATTGTTGACCGTTGCCCAGCACTGAGCCAGGGGTTAAGGAAATAAATTGTGAGCCATAAACCCTTTAGTTTCTTCCTCCCACTCCCACAGATTTCCCTTCCACTTGCTTCGCCGATGAGTTTCTCACTCCCCTCTGTCTTCCCTGCAGTCACAAAGGGTCCCAACCCTCGGCGGTACATTTTCTATTCAACAGACTAAACTCTAAAATTCTTGAAATGGCCATTTATGGCAAATCTTGGAGCCAGATCCAGAGCAAAGTTGCAGCAGAATAAATCTGGAGGGACGCCCGTATGACACGTGTAACCGATATCATACCCTGCCCCATTTTATCACTCCCATCTTTCCATCTTTCTTTATCCTCAGCCCGTCCGACCAACGTGTTCTCTAGAGAAGGATCGTAAACCCACAGGTAATTGCGGGATGGCCACACAGACAGTAAAAAGGAAAAGCCTGCAGATGGGTAGTTCAAAGAGAGATTTCTCAAAAAAAAAAAAAAAAAAAAAAAAGAAAACACAACACTAAACCACTGAAAGGAGCCAAGCTGTGTCTCATTTGCGGATGTACTGAGCATCTATAAGTTTATTTAAAATCAGCAATAGCTGCAATAAGCAACGCCTATCAAAATCAGACATTTACCCACCACTGTGGCTTTTGAAAGACGTGATTTACTTCAGAACTGAAGAATAAATAACAGGGCTTTTAGACAGACTAATAAATGTATGGTCCAGATACTTTTCCAGTAGCATATTTATTGTCCAAGGCCTCCAGTCAGCAGCACACTTAATTTTAAGCACATGCTTAAGTGCTTTAGTGAACAAAGCTGAAACATGGACCTACCAGGCAGCTCACGAAAAGCACTTTCACATTAGTCATCCTTCGTGAGCAATGATAGCAACTGAACTTCTTTTTACCATTATATGCACAATCCAAAGCTTAGGATCAGCTTTTCTCCTCGGAGCTGTAATCTAGCAGAGGAAGCAATGACTTTGGAGAGCAAGAATGGCTTTCCTTGTCTCTTAGGCTGCCTCATGCAACCACTGGATGATCCAGCTCTGAGCCCTAGAAAGGCTTCATCCAGTGTCCCAGGGGTCAAGCGGCTGGGGCACAGCTTTCAGAGCAGACTGACTTACAGAAAGGTAAAGGAGGCAGGATTAAGCAAAGCTACAACAACCACACTGTTACACCAAGTAATTCTATGCACCTGACAGTGTTAATACACATCTGACAAGGCTATTTAGTTTTGGAGACAAGGAAAAGATCCAGGGTGGCCACATATATTACAGCGTAAAATCCTCCTTGTTTTCCCTGGAAGTGCAAACCCCTTCCTGAGTGGATGCACTGGGTTAATATTCTACTCTGAGGATTATGTGCAGAAGAGGAACTGTTGTGTTGTACTGCTGAAATCACAGAGACACAGAATGGTAGGGGGTGGAAGGGACCTTTGGAGATCATCTAGTCCAACCTCCCTGCCAAAGCAGGTCCACCCAGAGCAGGTCCCACATGATGGTGTCCAAGCAGGGTTTAAATGTCTTCATATCTTTAAAACAGAATGAAAAAGTAATAATCATATATTGTTCTATAAGGTGTGTGGTACTGAAACCTGTATCAGTCAGAAGTCAATGGTGCAGGAGCAGTCCCACAGCCTGGTCACTTGCTGGGGCCACTTATGCAAGAAATTCCTTGGCCTGATACATCTGGAGATGCCCATATTGACCCTCGAAGCCCGTAAGCTGCCTCTCTCCACTGAGGTGCACCATAAGAGCAGGAGGAGCTGTGAAAGCTCTGGGTCTCATGAAGCCTGGGTCCCTTTAGATCTATGCTTTGTGGATGACTTTCTCTAACCAAATTGTGCTTGCAATGTCACCTTCTCCTCTATAAGACACCACAGAATCCTCATGGGAGAGAGAGGAAAGAAACATCATCATCCACTTTGCACTTTGCATCATACTAAACATTAGAGAATCCACAGAAAATTATGTCTTCAATTGAAGGGTGGTTTCTCTGATATATTACACAGTGATCTAACCTTTTCCTGCTTTTCCTCTTCCATCTTCTAATGTCTAATTAGGGTTGAGCTTAGCTTTCCCTCTGCTAGGAGGAGTAATTAGGTCTCTCTCCAACACCTGGCCATATATTTGCATAAAGCTTGTTAAAAGTTAGAGTTTTTTTGAGACTCTCTCCGATTTGGGTGAAATTGGGCTACAGATAGAGAGTAACAGAGGGGAAAAAACAGGAACAAGGATCCACACACCCAATCACACAGAGCATAACTTTCTTTCTTTCCCCTTAGAAAATCAAGCTAAAAACAATGACTGAAATTGCCAGTGTAACTCTTGTCACGTTGCAGACTCTGGCTCATTTAACACAAATCTCTGTGACATATCCAACATGTGGCAGTGCTTGGAGGACTTGGCTGTGACAAAGTTCATGCCAAGCTCCATTCATATGAGAAAACACCGAGAAAACAGTTATCTTCACTAGTTTTTAGTCTAAGTAGACAGAAAGTTGATGAAATTTCAGAACAGTTAAGGGTTCAGATCCACAAAGATGTTCAGACACTTAATTCCTAATTTATTTCAAGAGGAATCAAGCTGCAAAGTATTCTTTGCAGATTTGAGCTGAAGTAACTTGCCCGGTGCTGTCCTGGAAACCTGTTAACTTTTAGAGAGCCCACGGGAGCAGTCTGTGAGTCCCAAAAGAGCCACCAGTTCTAAAGGACTGTCCTTTCTGCTCCAGAGCCCATTTACAGCTGCCTCTGGTCTGCCCCTGGGTTTGAAGGCTGCTCAACATGCCAGGCAGGCACTGGGATCACACACTTCTGCCTGAACTTACTTCTCCCACAGGGGAGTGGCAATCACTGGAAATAAATTTCCCCAGACCAGCAACTTCTGTAACGATGGGATGGGGAAGCCAGGCCTTTCCAGTCTAACTGGGAGCTCCAAAGCAAGAGGCTTACCTGCTGTCCTGCTCCTCCTCTTCTAAGCCAAGGGGTTTGTAGCTCCAGCCTCCCAGTTCCCTATGTTTGCTGCAAGAGGCAAGGAGAAAGTTGGTAATTTTAGTAGCCATTTAAAATGCCATCCATCAACACCTGCATCCAGTTTAAATCCACGCAGAGCAAGGGCAGCCCAAACGGAGATACACACTCAGGTTTAATAAGGTGATTGACTAAATAAATGCAAGGAAGGAAGAATTATTATGAAAGGGAAAAGGAGACCTGGATTTTCATTTGTTGTATGGTTGAAGCTCCACTCCCTCCTCCCCAGCATGCATAGACCAGGACTCACTGCATGGATGCTGTAAAACACAGGACTAAAACCCAGTTATTTCCCTCAAAAACTCACATCCTAAGTCGTTTTTCTTTGCTAAAGAAAACTACTGTCCATAAAAGCCTCAATTTCCCCTAAGCCTGTCCTGATTTTCCGGGTCAGTCTTCCACGTTGCCCACACACCTCTGAAGGATGTGGAGAAGGGGCTGAGACTCATCCAGCTCAACAGACATCACTTCCCAGCCCTGAGGAGGTGAGAACTCTCCTTGGGGAGTCAATGAAACCCCAAGGGCACAGAGATATCCAAGGAAAAATAAGTAAAAATCTTCCCACCCTACCCTGCGCCGCAGCTCCCGGTCGGCAGGGCTGAGGAGCTGCCCCAGACCTCCCTGCCCCCATTAATGCCTGTGAAACTTAAAGATTTGCAGAGTTTACTTGCAAAGCCTTTTAGAAGCAGAGACGAGTAAACAAGAGTGAAAAGTTAAACAAAGGAAATACATTTATGCTTGTACTGTTTTCAAGTTTATGCAAACAATCCATTTCTGAAGCTGTCACTGACACTCCTGGCACGTTCTCATTCCCCAGCTCAGAGTCATGTTGGAAACTGAAATCACAAGCATTTCTGAGATGCTTTGGGCAAAATACCTCCCTCAGCTCCACTAGCCAAAGATCAGCAAGTCCACTGCAGCCACAGAGCCCAGGCAATGTCATTGTGCACAGATTGATTCTGGAAGAAGAAGGAGAAGAGTCTGAACATCTCCAGCCACAGAAGCCATGGAAGAAGTTGGTATAGAGTTTGCCAAATGAATTATGAAGATCAGCTGAAGAAATAACAGCAGGAAATCATCAAGCAGAGCAGGAATTAGAAAATATTACTTTCTGGCTGGTCAAGCAGTAAGTGGATTTGCCATAAATGTAACATTTTGCTCATTACTTGACCCGAGGGAAGGAGACATAGACAGCCTGCTCCCCATCAGCACAGCTCACCAAGCTCCACGTAGGAAGGCAAGGTAGACCCAAGCGCTACCGTGAGAGTCGGCGCAGTGTGTTTCATGCTCTGGGAGCTGCTCAGGGGCATTTTCCTGCTCACATTAATTCACCTCTGGGGGTTGGAATCTGCAAATTGCACAGCATCCAATACAGGGGGGGCATGGTGGGATGGGGTTCCCATTTGGAGAGATAGGGTCATAGAATCACAGAATGCTTTGGGTTGGAAGGGACCTTAAACATCATCCCATTCCAACCCCCCTGCTGTGGGCAGGGACACCTCCCACCAGACCAGGTTGCTCAAAGCCCCATCAAGACCCATCTGGTCTTGAACACCTCCAGGAATGGGGCAGCTACAGCTTCTCTGGGCAACCTGGGCCAGGCTCTCACCACCCTCACAGCAAAGAATTTCTTCCTGAGATCTCATCCAAATCCCCCCTCTTTCAGTTTAAAACTGTTCCCCCTCATCCTATCGCTCCACTCTCTGACCAAGAGTCCCTCCCCATCTCTCTTATAAGCCTCCCCCTTTAGGGACTGGAAGGGGCTCTAAGGTGTCTCCGGAGCCTTCTCTTCTCCAGGCTGACCCCTGCCAACTCTCTCAGCCTGTCATGGAATCATGGAATATTGGAATTGTCAGAGTTAGAAGGGACCTCTAGAGATCATCTAGTCCAACTCCTCTGCTAAAGCAGGAACGCTCAGAGCACATCATTCAGGACAGCATCTCAGTACTCAGATCATCTCTGTGGCCTCCTCTGGACCAACTCCAACAGGTCTATGTCCTTCTGATGTTGGGGTCCTCCCCCCAGCAACCCTGGGTGATGCAGAAAAGCTTTGCTTCTGCCTCTTAACATCAGGATGGGTGGGGAGGGGGTCCAGAGGAGCAGCCAGGGTCTGATTCTCCCCCAGCCTCTCCATGCAGACTTCCACAGCAAAGGGGGAGCAGTTCCTCTGCCAGTTTTCACAGCAAAAAAGAAAAAAAGGATCACTTTCTGCTTCCAGGGTTAGAGTCCACTGAGGTCAGCAAAGCCACAGTTTCCCAAACTATGTCTCAAAAAAAGTGGCAGGGGTTTATTTCAAAGCAAACACGTGCACGTTGCTGACAGGCAGCACCAGCTCCGCTTCAGCAGACGAGAGCACAGACACCTCCTCACCCTTTTTGCCTCCTCTCCATTCAGCTGCACGAGACAGCACGTTTAACAGCTGATCCATCTGGAGGAAAGCCTGCAAAAGTTAATTTCTAGCTTTGAGATGGTCACTGGTAATTGTAGGTAATTTCAAATATAACTGCAATCGAGTTGGAAAAGCTCTGTTTGCAGTGTTTGTGCTCATCACTCTAATTTAAGACCTAGAATGCTGGATACGCTGCTCTTCAATACACACCCATTTTTCATCTTCCTGATTTTACCACTAGTGATTATAAAAACAGCCCCAGCAAACCACAGTCTGCAATGCAAGACAAATGTTTGAAAAGTCGCATATAAGGTTTCAGGCGAAGCTGCTTGAAGGTTAACGACGGAACATGTTAATGATTATCAAATAGACAAGGAAAAGCCACAAAGCGCTTCGAACACAGAAAGGCAAGAGCCCCTCCAAGTAAATGGTGGCTAACCTCGTTTAGAATAATACTTCTCTTCAAAGAAATGGAACTGTGGCATGTCGCAAATACGTCCACATGTCGTTTTAATACAGGAATAATTACCCATGGCATGTTTGTTAGTGGAAAAAGCAAAGGTCTCCTGTTACTTACACATAATAAAACCTGCATTGTTTACCATGGAGGAGTTATATGAGACTGGTAATAAATAAGTGTTGTAACAAACTTTGGTGCCCAGGCCTGCAAACTGTTCTTCATATCTGCAGTTTTGGTAGCACCTAGAGGCCCCTGGTAAGATCTGCGATGCTGAGCCTGCTGCAGAATCAGAAATTGCCCCTGTTCTTCAGACACACAAAAGGCTGTATAGGTGGAGTAAAAAGATTCAAAGCCCTGAGTAGGGTGTCTCAAAACACACCAGTATTTCCAGAAAGCACATCAGAGAGGGACACGCTGCAGGTGGCCCTTCTGCTGCCTCCAGGATGTGCCCCATGTGGGTAGAAAGCAGGCAGGGGACAGAGGAAAACCAAAAGTTACGCTTTCGGCCCCAGGGAGCTGTTACCAAAGAGACTGAGATACGTAAAGCTACTCGTACGTGTGACTGCTCCCAGACTGGGAACTCTAACACCACCACTTGAAAAGCTGGGCAACACCCTCGAAGTTAAAATCAACAGCTGTGTGCTGGCTGATGTACGCTTAAAATATCGGATTTTTAAAAAAATAACACTGGGCTTTCTATAGTTGACAAAACTGCTTTGTAGTTTTAAGCTCTTCAGTGGCTGAAGTTGTAGCTGTCAGATCTGTGCGTGTAGCAGAGTATCTCTATCCATATCTCTATCTGGAGCTAATCTCTCTGAACATGTGCCTGCTTGAAAAAAAAAAAACATAATTAAACCCAAAAAAACCAAATCCAAAACTTTAGCTTGCTGTATTCTCGACCTAAGAAACCAAGACAGTTAAAGGAACTATTTAAAGCTGGAACTACTCAGGAAATGATTTGTTTTTCTATGAAAAATTTAGAGGAAAATTAAAAAAAAAAATCCTTTTCCTCAACGTTTTCTTACTTTTTGTTTTAAAATGAAAAAGCATCCTCCCTTAAACTGTTTTTGGTGGGTTTTGGCAGCCATTGAACCTTCTGAAAACTGTTGCAACAGAAAATTATCCGGCCAGCTCTACTGAGAGCATCAATTCTGCGAAGTTTTGAGAACTTGCTTATTTTAATGCAACCCACAAAGGTAAGCCTCTTCACAGAACCAGTTCTGAAATGCCATGCTTAAAAAAAAAAACCCTGCATGTAACGTATCTGAAGCAAACTTAAAAACCTTGCTTTAGTAATGAAATGGACTTATTTTAACTCCTTGGTAAGTTGCTTTATATAGAGAAGGATGCAGCTGTGGAATGACTGGTAAAGGCTCAACAGGATTTGTAGCTGTGCACCACTTGACCCGAGAAGGACATCGCTCCAGGCAGCATTAGTGGCTCCTTCATTCATCCCAATAAATTCAAGCCCATTTTCCTATTTATTTATCTTTCTTTATTTGAGGAATAAGGAGTTTAGGACTATTTAAGACCATCATATTAGGCTCTGTTGAAGTCCCAGTTATTCTTCATTGGGTGGAAGGGTTTACTAAAGACTTTTTAAGAAAAAACAAATGAACAAAACAAAGATAAAAAATCAAGCAAATGAGTCCCATGCCAACCTTGCAAGTCAGCAAGGCTCCTCTAGACTTATCCAGGAGAATGCTTGCTCCAAAATAACACCCCAATCTCACAGGCATCAGACCCATCCCAGTGAGCTCTGCTCTTCCCCAGCCACTTGGCCTGATGTGTTAGGCCCACAGCCCCATCCAACCATCTGATAAATGTAGAAAAAGCTAAACCTGAATGATTTCCACTCAGAAGTAATGGTGGTGGCCACAGGGACTCAAGATTCATCAGCAGAAGGTCCCTCACTGCTTCCCTGTCTCTGAACTCCAGTTGCTGCTCTACCTCTACCATGAAAGAGGACTGAAGCCTCCAGCTCCTGACGACTATTTACACTCTCTTCTTTCAGATTTGCAAAGTTTTTGCTGTGCTATCTGTGACTATAGCATCATATAAGGCTTTACTGAGGAGGCAAAATAATAGGGGGGCCTCAGACACATGGTAATCAAAGGCAGCTGCATGCAAGACATTACACTCGAGCTCTAAGAATAACCATTAATTGTTTGCATGGGTCAAAAAAAAATTAGCTCCTATGAAAAATGAATATCAGTTGAAGCCTAATGAGAGGCTGGTTAAACACAGCAGAGAAATAACAGTAAGGGAGAAAAACGCAAGACCCTGATTCTGAATGCCTGGAGTAACCAAAGCTGAGAAACTGAGACAACAAATTCTGATCCGAAGGAGCTCGACTGGTTTTGTTTATTAGTTCAATTCATGGGTCACCTTCATGTTATTTAAGGGTGTCTGGAAAAGCCTGCAGTGTTATTGAAGTTGAAAGGACACAATGACCACAGAGGTAAATCAGAATCTTTCTCTGGGAGGACTCTGGAACAGGTTAGCAAGAAAAAATATGGAAAAGGGGTTTTTCTTGCCAATATTGCCCCAGAATATCCCTCTGAGAACACAGAGAGCACTGCATTGAACAGACTGTCTTCACCTCAATTGTTTGTTTTCCAAACAAACATGCTGTCTTCCCATCCAGGCTGAAGACACTTCTGCATAACCTGTGATCCAAAGGATAATCCCAATCCATCCACAGGTGTTTAAAACAGAGCAAAACCAGTTAGAGCTAACCCACCTCCTCCGTTCACATCTTTGTGTGAAGATGGCATTGTGTTCAGCCCACAGTGATAAACTTGATTGCAAAATTGTCGAGACAAATTTGAAGCTCCCAGTCCACCAAGTACAAAAGAAAGGCAGAAGGGATCAAAGCCAGAAGGACAGAATGAATTTCCTGTAAGGGGTACATCTCTTCCCCTTCTGAGCTACAACAGCACACCAAAATGCTGGGCAAAATTATCCCACCCCAGAAAATGCTGTTACTTCTGCCAAAGGCTGGTGCACCAGTGAGTGTAAGATTGCACTCCTTCTTCTCCAAACCAATCAGACCTGAAAGAAGGTTCAATGTTATGCCCATCAGAGAAGAACAACGCAGCTGGTGAGGGGTCTGGAGAGCAAGTGTTGTGAGGAGAGGCTGAGGGAGCTGGGGGTGTTCAGCCTGGAGAAAAGGAGGCTGAGGGGAGACTCTTGCTCTCTGCAGCTCCCTGAAAGGAGCGTGTAGCCAGGGGAGAATCTGTCACTTCTCTCAAGTGATAGCACAAGAAGAAATGGCCTCAAGATGTTCCAGGGGAGGTTTAGATTGGAAATTAGGAAAAAATTCTACACTAAAAGCATTGGAAGAGGCTGCCCTGGGAAGCGGTGGAGTTGCCAACCCTGGAGATATTTAAAAGCCAGGCAGATGTGGTGCTGAGAGACATGGTTTAGTAATGGCTTTTTTCAGTATTAGGTTGATGGTTGGACTCTGTGATCTGAAATGTCCCTTCCAACCAAGACAATTCTATGATTCTATGATCCCAGCACAGCTCAGCAGTCCCGGTGTGTCTTGCTAAGCAGGATCTCACTTTGGTGTGAGGGGGCTGCCAGCTCCACAATACCATGACATGGAAAACAGTCTCCTCTCTACGTGTACATGGGTTAGTCAATGTTGGCCACATGCCTGGGAGGAAGATGGCAGAGGACAATCTGACACAACGCAGCATTTGAGTGAAGTGTTACTCATTCTCAATGGACAAGTATGAAACCACCCAAGGAACTTGTTCTTCCCATGAAACCTTCCCATTTCCCTTCTGCCATTTGGTCTGTTCAAGAGGGAATGGGGAATGGATGGGTGATCCCCAAGGAGCACCAGCCAAGTTCCCAGACTTATTTTTTCAAATGCTTTGCATTTCACAGTGTAAGTTGGAATAGCAGAAAAACAACCTTTCTTGGTAGCTGTTCTTCTATTCCTGGAACTTGGCAGAGACATCCAGTGATGCTAAAGATGTTCTAGCTCACGGGTTAATGGACAACGCAAACTGCTTGGAAAAAGTGATGCAAATATTTCTGGTGATAAAAATCAACTCTAAACTTTGCAAAATGCATGTGAGCAACAGCATTGTTTATTATTACCAACCATAGTCCTGCTGACACTTTTGAGCTAAGAACTGGTTCGGATTTATATTTCATCTATGTTCTTCTGCATCACAAACCTCCATCCTTTTGCCTATTGCTCCAAATAAGAGGAAACTTATTTCTAGTATTCAACAATTAATCAATTGTATTTAGGTTCCTCTATTCTTCTTGAATCACTTGGGAAAAAAAATATACAACCTCAATCTCAATAGCTTGCACTCAGATTTTGCAGTTTATCAGAATTATACCATGTGTTGTCTAAATACACTTGAATTATAGAACTGATTTTAACTGATCTCTGTATCTATTTGTATTTGCTGTGTTCATTGAGTTACCTGATGTAGTTACTCTTCCTGATTCAGTGACTGAAACCATTTAAATTGAAGGCTGTTTCCAAAACTCCTAGAATTTGATTCTTTCTCTGAAGTTGCTTTCGTACCTGTATTGGCAAGCATTTCATTTCTGAGCACAGTCCTCTAAGAATTTATCCATTTCAAAGACAAGTGGGATGCAATTCCTGCTTAATCAAATTAAAGGCCTTTGTTTAAAGACCTTTGAGCTTTCTGTCCTGAAGAACCATATTTAAAATTACATTTTAAAAAAATCAACTTTTAAAAAATCGAGCACAGCCAATTAAGGAAAGCAGATATCTCCCTACAGCTGCCTTGTGCTTCTATCTCATGATAGAGTCTTTAATTACAGCATCATTTTAGACCATTTTTACATATCTTATTGACAGTGAGCACTGATGAATGAATGAGAGGCTATTCAATACTTGGTCATCCCTCACTATGCACTGTGTCTCTCTAGCCCTTCTTTTGAAACCCAAGCCCTGCTCCAAAGTCAGAATTAATAATTTCTGTCCAGGCTTTTCTAACGAGCATTTCGATGTAATAGCAATTAATCAATTACTATTCACCCTGCAAAACAGGAAAGTGGTACACTTCCCATTTTATAGGCACAGAAAGGAGGTCAAAAGTGCCCATTAATTTTGAGAGCCCAATTCGATATGCCTTGGACATGATTATTCACGGCACTTAGCATTATAGACTGCTTTATGTATTCAATATACTGCTCTTGGAGAATAAAGTGGCTGCCGGTGGTCCTCTGCGGTTCTGCCAATCAAATTTGTAGGATGATAAGTCAGGGACACAGAAAGTGAGCAGCACACACACAGTGACCCCCAGGAAATGTCCCCTTAAGGGATGACCCCACTGAGGACCACAGAAGCCCCATTATCCCAGGCAGCTTTATAACACCTTAATTTTGGGACCATCCAGTCCATCATTCATCCCAAAACTCCTAGTTGCTGCACCAGCCGAGAAAGGAATCTCGCAGATAATAAGAACATTACTAGGAGAATGAGAATTGTTCATAGAGACATTTCTCCCATTTACAGAACCAGGTGGTGGTCCAAGGGCAAAATAGCTTAAAGGTCTCCATCCCATTAGAGATGTACAGAGGGGTTGCATCAATTTATGCTGATATTTGGAGAGCTGATGCGAGGGAATTTTTGGGTTGGCCCTTCAGATTCACAGTAAAATGTGCTCAGTTTTCCTGAGGGAATGGGTTCGGGTGTAGTTTATGAGACTGTTCAGAGAGGCGCAGTCCAGAGACCGTTGAGCAACTGCGTACCTGGGCTTGTGCCAGCACCTCTTGAGAAAAAGCCATGTGTGAAATGATATATTTCTATCTGAGCTTTCAAAAACTTCCAGAGATGATGATTTCCCTCCTTTCCCCCTCCACTAGCAGACTGTTCTAGTGCTGCACTCCCTTCCCAGGGAAAAAGTTTTCCCTGAAGTCCAACATCAACCTCCCGCGCTGCAATCCATGGCCACCACCCCTTATTCTGTCACCTGCCACTGCCAAGAAGAGTTTGATCCCATCATCTTTGTAGCTGCCCTTCAAATGGTTCTACTAAATCTCCTCTTTCTGTTCTTTTTGCTTGGCCTTGACCCTGAAAGAAGCCAGGACTTTCTGTACCTTCTCTGGGGCCCAGATAGCTCTTGGCGCAGAACAGAAGGCCCCGCTTCTTTCAGGGTTAAGGCCAAACACCTGTAAAACCATCCCAGAGCTCCCATCTGAGCTGCAAGCTGAAGTTTCCCTTCCATGTAGGCAGCTGGGGAGGGTTATTGACCTCTTTGATACGGACTGGGGACACAGCCAGCGTCGGCATCAACAGAGGAAAATTCACATCAGTGTTTTCTTTGAGAGCAGAAAAGGCAAAGAGAGCCTCTGATGTGTAACTTAAGTGCACTTCTGTGCTGTGAGGTCCTTCAGGCTCTAGCACACAAGCAGAACGATGGAGGCACATGGAGTGGGTTCCCAAGACCCCGGAGTGGATTCCCAAGACGACGGGCAAGCAGAGACACCATCCTGTTAACCACAGAAAAATCAAAAAGGACCGTAAAAGCTGCTTTCTCCGGGTACCGTTACATTGTGGGAAACATCACAAGAGGCATCCAGGCAGGGAGGGAGTTTAGACCAGGTACGAGAAGAGAAAAGGCTGTGGCAGTTGACCTCTGACAGAGAGTCTCTAATATACCTGACACAGAAAACAAACCAGGTGGTGCCACGGCTCAGAAAATACAGACGTGCAGCGGGAAGGGGGGTACTGGGAGTGAAGGAGGAGGAGAGAAGGAAAACATGAGGAGGGGAAAACGGAGAGGGCAGGAGTCGTTAACCCCTGATAGCAAGTATAAAGTATTTTACTCCCCATCTCATTCATTAGACCGCGTCAACTCCAGAAGGACCACATCCATTCCCGCACATAAATCTAGCAAGTTTCTCTTTTAAAAAGGCCAGACACTGTCTTTGCCATGGCAATCCAGCTGCCTGACCGCCTGCCTGCCCTGTGAAAAGGACCACAAAAGCTCAGCTCTCTGAGAGGAGGGCAGCTCTCTTCCAGGGGTTCCCCGAGGCTTCTGCTCAGCACAACCCAGGGAAGCGGGGTGTCCCCAGGGGACAGCATGGTCCCCTCCCTCCGGCCCACAGGCGGGAGCAGGTCTCATCCCCATCCTGACAAGGATCTCAGGGAGAAAAAGGCATTCAGCAAGCAAAGTGCTAATTCACAGAAGCTCAGAAGAGCTCCCGAGCACCATTTGAATGACTAACTTCATCCGTTGTCCAGCCTCAGGGTTCCAGCGTGGTTCTCTCAGGCATCTCATCATAGAAGATCTTTTCCCCTGTTCTTGGCACTGGTGAGGCCTCACCTCGAGTGCTGTGTCCAGTTTTGGGCCCCTTACTAAAAGAAAGACATAGAGATTCTTGAGTGAGTCCAGAGAAGGGCAATGAAGCTGGTGAGGGGTCTGGAGCACAAGTCTTGTGAGAAGAGGCTGAGGGAGCTGGGGGTGTTCAGCCTGGAGAAAAGGAGGCTGAGGGGAGATCTTCTTGCTCTCAACAACTCCCTGGAAGAATGGTGTAGAGCTGGGGGGGGGTCAGTGTCTTCTCCCAAGGAACAGGCGATAGGACAAGAGGAAACAGCCTCAAGTTGCACCAGGGGAGGTTTAGGATGGATATTGGGAAAACTTTCTACACTGAAAAGGTTGTCAAGCCTTGGAACAGGCTACCACCAGGGAAGTGGTGGATTCACCATCCCTGGAGATATTTAAAAGACTTGATACTGAGGGACATGAATTAGTGATGGTTTTTGTCAGTGTTAGGTTGATGGTTGGACTCAGTGATCTGAAACCTAACCATTCTATGACTCTATCGTGCAGAAAAAAACAGAGTTCTAATCCCCTCTGCAGAGCCACATCCTTACCAACTCTAAGAAACAAATCTCATTTATAATCCATACTTAAATCAGGGTACTATATTGAGAAAAATTAATTATGCTGAGTAACTTGCATCTGCTGCTGGTTCGGAGCTAATAAAGTTATCTCTGGGCTTCCAGCTCGAGGGGCTGATAATCACAGACACAGAGGGCCCCCGTGCTCTCCCAATTTTAAAAGCTCCTTAAATCAGCAACTGCCCAAGCAAAGCTTTGGGAAACGTAGAAAACAGTTCTCTCCTCAAAGTCTAACCTTAGAATTTAAATTAAAAAGCTAAGGATTCCAATAAAAGAACAAGGGCACAAAATCGGGCTATTTTTAACACATCTGTCTATGGTTAAACAACATTGTTTTTCCTTGTGAGAACTTAGTAACATCAGGAAAGTTGGATAGCCTTCCTCAAGCTGAGGTATTACAGGGCATCTTGTATACCTTGGCATTGTGTGCCTTTCCAGGACATCATTTTAACACCTCACAAATCAGACTTTATGGGCATTCTTCTATCATAAATCCATTGCAAAGCAAACACAAAAATTACAAGTTATATGTAGCCAGGTAAACGGCACAGAAGATCATCAGCAAACAGAGAATTTTTTAAATGCACGAACCTTAAAGCATTTGCGGGGTTTTATGGTGGCAACATTTCTTTTAGGGCCTGATCCAGGCCCCTTTGAAGTCAAACAGAGTCTTTCCATTGACATCAGAGGGTGTGGGATTTGTCTCACGGCAACTTATACCAATGAGAACAATATTTTGCTCTGAAGTCATTACTTTCTGCCATGGATGTTTTGAAAACAGCTCGTCACCTGACAATACACCCTGAAGGTACTGACAGTCCGTGTGTTTTCATTATTTAAAAATGAGACTTGGTAACAGGCTCAGCTGTTTAGGGAAGGTAATATTTTTCTTAAGTACGCCTACTATAAAGTAAATTAGCAAAATCTTCTTCGAGCTGTAACTAAAACATAAGGGCACAGCTGCCCTGGAGGAGTACAAGGGCTCCCAATGTAAACTCCACTGATATCATCACCATCAGAAGGTCATAAAATTGATTGATTATAAATACAGTCCTCATTTGTTTACAGCTTGCATTTTTGGGTCCTGGGTAATTAGCACATTAGCAATCTCTCAAAGTGAGCCCTTACAGGTGCCACTCCGAGATAGCCAAAGTGGAAAACCTCACAAGAGGAGCCTAATTTTCCTTAAACAATCAGGGGGTGGGTGCATGAGCACGGAGGGCAGAAATGTCAGTTAGGTAAATGTTTAGCTACTTGATCACACCTACCCAGGAGCCAAGGGCGTAAGAGGGCATAAAAATGACCTGTTAATTTCCTTCAACCGTAAGGTAGCGCCCAAAAAATGAGAGACATGTCAGCAATGTGAGGGAGATATCCTCTTTGTGCAGCCTACGGCTGCCCAAGTCTTTTAAGATTCTTTTCTCTCAGCGTAAGCCAACAAAGGAAGATAAAGATCACCCTATTTGTGGTAACTGGTACTTAGTTCCTTTTAGTCACACTTAAAATAAACTCTCTTTCAGTTCTCCAAAGGTTTCAGCCTTCAGACACAGCACTACCGAGCTGTAAGCCAGCCACCTTCCTCTCAGCCCTTCTTGGCTCCAAGTTCACGACTACTCTGTGCACTTAGGACATTAAACTTTAAAGTCACGTTTTATTTGTACAGCTGGATGCATCAGGTTTATGCTTATTGTCTAATTAGCCAACTAAACCACTTTTGAAAGGGTTTTAATGCTTTACCCCCAGTGAGATCCCTGTAGTGAGTGTGTGTTGAAATGCTAATGGAGACAAAGAATTCCTTTTTGTAGGAATTTGCAGTATTTTGGATACATCTTCAGCTGCTATAGCTTTGTTGGAGTAAGTCAGGCTATTCCCAATTACAGACGTTGAAGGACTCCTGAAATTTAACAGGATACTAGAGAAGTTGTTTACTAATGTTCCTGTTTTAAGATGATTTAAAACTCTACGGCTAATTTCCAGATTTTTGCTATCATCTTCCACAAAAGTTCGTTAGAAATGCCTCCTGAAGTTGGAACAAGATAACAGTTATGGGATTCACCAACCCATTAACTACTAAAGAATGCAATATATGCCCTGGCATCGACACGGGTTTACAGATTAATTCTTTCCAAACATTTCTGCCGGCATTACTTGCTGCAGAAGTAACTTAGAAATCTCATACTTACATTTTTTTCATCCATCCTACATGAGTGGCAAGTGAGCAGAAAGTCCTGGCATATCCTGAGTAGCTGCTAATACCTGTTAATTAGAAGAGAAATCATGCTTTACTTTTTGGGCAGGTATTTCTTTAGGAGAAGAACTGCCTCTTCTTACATATTGTATAAACTATAGCAAAAAGCAACCCAAGAAGTGCCTCCAAACACTACAACACTGGTAATAAGTAATGCTAATAACCTTTAATTATGTGCCTTATTTAATTCCCATGCCCAAATACTTTGAATACAACTTGCTAAATCATAACAAATTAACTTTAAAACTGTTACTAGAAAGTTGCTTAGTGCCAATGGATGTTTTTTGCTATTGTGGCAGGAGTGGGGCTTCTCCAGTCTTCTCCTTCTGCCCAATTGAGTCCACAGGCCACCCACAGGTTCACTTTTTAGACCCTCACACCTCCACACACCCAGAGACCCATTTTTAATGGGAGGTGACAACATTTTAGTTGCTTCCCTTGGGTGACTGAACCCTCCTTATACAAGTGCTTGGCTTAGCATTAACTCTGCCCCCAGCAGCAGCCAACCCCTGAGCTCAGCTCATTTCAAATCTGCTTTGAGTTCAAGGAGGCACAAGTTCTCCATAATATTTATCCAAAGAGTAAGGTGGCAATTTCCAAAGTCACAACAACTGTACAATTGCCGAATACTACACAACGCTCACTTGGGCTGAAGAATTTACTGTTTCACAGTGTTCCTGCTTTGTGAGTGATGCCTCCTTAGACAACTGTCTCCTGACCAAACCACAGAAGAGAAGATCAAGTGGATGATTTCATTTCTAACATTTGAAATTGTTAGGACTTTTATACTCAAGCCAGTTGTGCTGTTCAGCCCATAAACAAAATTTCCGTGGAAAATCTGATGTTCTTGATCAGATGGTGTTCCTGTAATGGTGGTGACCCAGCAACAATGAGCACAGCAATTTTTCTAGCTGCAAGTGATATTCTTTATTGAACCAACTGACACAAAGAAGGGCAAAAATTATCAAGAGGAAGAGCTTTTATTCCTAAAAGTGTCCGTTCCCCCCAGCTGCATCACTTGTGCTAACGTTACTCCCTCTTACAAGTTTTGCTTCACATTTGATATTTGCAAGCACTAGGCACAATAGGAGATAAGAGACCAAAAAAAAATTATCTTTGCAAAAAAGCAGAACATACCTGCAGTTTTATCCCAGAAAACTCGGTGGCTGTTCTGAAATGCTTTGCTACCCTTCCCCATCATTTGTTTTTTTCACACGCTGCACTTTGGAGGCTGGATGATCACTTAATGTAAATTGTCACCTCCTGCACTGAAGTCAATGAGTTGAGTTGGTTTATAGCACTTAAGGATCTAGTTCCTGACAGCTCGACTTTGGCAAAGAAAGGGCTGAACTGTGTTTTGCAAACAAGCAATCCAGTGAACTTCATTCTTTTTCTCTGTTTGCGAACCAACTTTGGTTTGGTAAGAGATATTTGTTATTCAAGTACTTGTTGGACAGCTTGGATCAACAATGGCTCATTCCAGAAACAGTTCATTTCAATTTCTTGCTGCTCATGGGGTGAGAACTGTCACCTAAATCAGATGGAGCTGATTCTAATCTTTGAGGGGATGAGTAAGCCTTTTAAAAATAGGAGAACAAAGGCTGATGAAGAACAAATATTCTTGTTCACATGTAAATACAAGTACACATACAGAGAACAACCAATTCCCAAACTAGCATGCAAATAAAAATCTGTCCAGGCATACATAGACAGGGAGTTATCAAGCACCTCAATACTCGATCTGACAAGCCCAAAGTAAGAAGTACCAAGGGTTGAAGGGGTTGTTATAGCCACTGTAATTAAACTTCTGCCCCAATGGCAATGGGTTTTCAACCTCTAATTCCTGCAGTGACCCCATGAAACTGTGGCTGAATTAGAGTATCTTCCCTGCATTAAAGCTTTCAGTGATGAAGCGTTCAAGGCACCCCAGAGTAAAATGCAGCAATTTGCTTACATTTTCCTGTTCAGAAACGTTCATCCTCAGGTTCCTACCTACCAGTTCATGTTATTTCTTTCACTGCTAGATTAAAAATCACTGCTGATATCTATTTTGTGATGGACAGACTACGATCAAGTACACTCTTCACTTCCTCTTTGAATGCTCAGAGTGATTGTCTCACAGTACTTGTCTGGCACCTTCCTCTAAACTCTGGGTACCTGAGGTGAGCTTCAGAAAACATATCAAATAAAAGTTGAACTTCCTATGCATTTCTTAGGGAGCATCAGGATGAAAACAGTGTCCCTGCACAGTACAGTGGTGTGGGGGGGGATTCGTACATCTTTTCTGGAGGCACAAGCAGAAAACCAAGAGATTTTACCAAGCTCTGCACTTTAGCTGCCTTATTAAAATGTCCCTTCAGATCCTGCAGCCTCACTTACGACTGTGTATCGCTGCTCCGTTCACACCACTCTCAGGACAGTCTCTTTGGCTTGGGTATCTGAACGGTGAGCCAAGCCAAACTGATTTCAGAAACACATTATGAAAATGTTAATATGGCTTTGTTACATTACCAGGCAGATGTGAAGTCTTTCCCGTTCGAATTTCGACATCGTGGTGCGGGTGCCTCAGTGCCTATGGCCACGTGGGGCCTGCTGGTGGTCCTCAGAAGACTGCATCGTGAGAGCAATGTTATTCCAAACACGAGTTTCTACATGCCATCACTGCAGCTCTCACCTCATCAGGAGCCAAATGAAGGAACAAGGCAAAATACTAAAAGAAGAAACTAAAAGTGAGCTGGAATTCATTTCACTGAAATAAATATTTTTGTAAAATCAGCTGTACAAGCTAAACTGTTACTACATCATCCAAGAATGAAGATAGAGTTCTCCAAGTTAGAGATCTTTTCTGTGGATTTTTCCGAACTGATCATGATACTGCATCTTCACCACACTTTCTAAGTAAGGTGCAACGTGAAGAACTTATTCTACAGCTTGGGCCCTATGTAAAAGCTGCCAAGTGCTAGGTTAACTCAGAAGTAGAAATCAGAGTTTAATAAATGGCTTAGCAGATCTAAAGACTACATTTTATCTGCAGATAACCACAGGATGCTTGAAGTCCCTTTTGAATTCAAAGAATCATAGAATCGTCTAGGTTGGAAGGGACCTGTCAGACCATCAAGTCCAACTATCAGCCCAACACTGACAAAAAACATTACTAACCCATGTTCCTCAGCACCACGTCTGCCCAGCTTCTAAATACCTCCAGGGATGGTGACTCCATCACTTACCTGGGCTGCCTGTCCCAATTTCATGGCAAGTACAGCCTGTAAACTACAAGAAATACCAAAAATGACCAGGTCAGCTTCTTGCTAGCAAATGAAAACAGGGTCTACTCCTAAAGAGGAGCTTTCAGCTGGTAAAAATCAGGTTTTCTGTACAGATACCAAAGGGCCACCCCAGTTTCTAGCACTGAAGAATCTGTCCTGCACAGATTGAGAGAGCTCCTGCAGAGCTCTCATGCAGAACAGCAGCAGAGATTTCAGAAAGCCATCTGGGAATTCCCCGCTCTGCCCCTCAACCACGAGGGTTACCCTCTCTCGGCTTAATTTAGCCAATTGTGGTCTCCTTCGTGCAGGGAGAGGACGTCCTTCGAAATACATTACTGACTCACCCCCAGTCATAACCTACCATTGTTGGGAAAATTTGTTGTTTATGTCTGGGGAAGCCGAAAAAGTTTTGCCAAGAGCTTTATTTGGTAACATCTTATAGGTTTTAATGTGACAGCTGCTGCCAAGCCACGGGCCCCAATGTCTGGGCAGTGATGTTAGATAAGCACATCCAAATCACAAGGAACTGCCCAAAGGAGCTGCTGCCTCATCATCCCTCCTGCAGGTATAAAAGTCCTCTTCAGTCCTTCCTCACATGCCCCCCAAAAAAACAATCCATATTCATCCAGCATTTGATAAACACATTCCAGCAAGTGGCAGGACCAAGCTTTTCTCAGGAGAAAACTCAGAAAAACCTCGAGGTTCTGGCAGTTGTAATCCTCAGGCATGTTCTTTTTCTTTTTTTTTTTTTTTTAAATACAACTAAAAATAACGAATGGCTTCAAGACAAGAAGGAAAGAAATTATATTTTCCTGGACATACACTATCATCACAGCCTTGTAGGAGAATCAAATAAAATAATTCTACTGGATGTTGCTGTGGAATGGAGAGCAGCCGGTCTTGCTTGTGGGAGAGGAAAACATCACTGAGGTCCTCTCCCTTAGTGCTACTGTTTTGCACTTCAGTGTGGCCACCATAAGCCACCTTAATCATCTCAAAGCTAATCATCCTGTATAAGGTTCACAACCAAAAGAAAACATGGCTTTGTTCCTCAAATTGCTCGCTAGATCAGCATCAGCTTTGGGACTCTTTCTCTATGTCAAGGCCCTGAGGGCACTAATAGGCCTTGATGGCCCTGCTGGGCTCCCTTCCACACCCCTGCCCAGGGGCCCAGGAGCTCAGCCCATGGCCACCAGTCCCAGCCTGAGAAAAGTCTGCAGGGTTCAAGCCATCCTAACCAGAAAATAGCCTTCATCCTTCCTTGTGCCACTGACCTGAGCATCAAGGCATGACACTTTGGAGCAGGCAGCTGGAAGAAGACAATCAGAAGACAGCACTCAGATGGCAATTAGTTCATCCCATCATCGTAGAGCACAAGGTCTCTGGGAGAACAAAATCACATATGGAGGTTTTGGACCAAGATATTTTTCATACAGGTAGAAAAACACTTGTAGAAAACTTACTCTAGGTTAAAACACTCAACACAGATTAGTTTGGGGGATGTATCCCCCAGGAATCCTTCTACCATTACTCCAGCTTTCCCTAGAAAGTTTCCATAGAAAATTTTCTGTGAATTTCTCATAGAGAATTATACATCAGAACTGCTGCTTGCAAGAATCTCACTTTGATAACTTTAGAGAGTCAATCAGAATTACAGGAAAATAAGCTCAGACAGCATTTCCCAGACGTGCACGGGTCCCACTCACCGGTGGCTTTGACATTAGGCTCCAGTTTCTCAGCAGTAATCATCGATGGTTCAGGTTTCTATTTTTTTCATTGCCCAGTTTGGGGCCTGACTTTCAAAGAACAAAGAACTTCCTGAAAATCAGTTCCTGACATTATCGGCTGGTTGTTAATTAGGGATGCAGGTGCCTACACGAGGCATCTAATTTGAACATTTTTGCTTCCAAAAGCGACTTCCTCTTGGCTAATCAGCTGCATAACGCGGAGCGCTAACACGTTAATCACCCGGTAGTTACAAGTAGCTTCCAAAATGAAAATAAAACTTCGGAAATGGTTTTCTGGCAAGTGCAATGAGAGCGTGTCTGCTACTTGATGAAGATGAGATTTCTTTTCTTTTTTTTTTTTTTTTTTTTTTTGGTGGGCAAGATGAGTTCTGAAAGAGCAACCCCTGTTAAAATCGCACTGGCATTTATGTGACATTTTGGCAAAACACCGTGGAAACATTTGGTCACATCCTCTCAACCCTTAATTTCTTCCTTAAATGTGCTTTTTAATATGTCACAGTTGTTAAATTTGTAACAATAATTCCCTTGAGACTAAACAACAGCGCTTGGTATGTGAAAAATGAACAATACATTTACATCAGTAAACCAAGAGGAAATTTTAAATAAACGTATAATTGAATACAAATAGTCTGAATGTTACTTTTATGAAATTTGACCATTCTTCAGGCTGATTTTAGCAGCAGGATGTCCTAAATAAACTCAACTAAAACATATGCTGTCATACTCTTTCTCAGTTGTGACATAACTACCCAGATTCACTTCTTATGAAGCCTTTATTGCTGTTGGTCAAACGTGACTGTACGGAAAGGCAACTAAGCACTTAAATTAATTTTAAAACTTTTACTTCTTAAAATGACCAGCCAAATCCTAGAAACAAATCTTGTAAAGTACTGGCACTTTCAGCTGTTTTCGATGGGTGGGAAGAGGGGTTGAGATTTGTATACAAAGAGACTCATGTAAATTCCTGCTAAGTCTAATATGGAATTTGACTGCACAAACACTGGGTAAATCGATGCCCTGGGAGCAAGGGGCTGGGAGAACACAAAGCTGGTGTGTTCCCTGGTATAACAACTGCCTTCCCGTGCTCCCCAATCGAAGCTGCTGCTCCTGCTGCCCTGGCTTTGCTTGTGCAGGACTACCATTGCATTATAGAAATCTCCAGGACAAGTATTCAACAACTTATTTCATTTGTTGTGCAGAGAATCAAGGACGTTTCTCGGTCCTGTGTAAATGCTAAAAGTACTATTAACCTGTGTATCTCCCAGCCAACATAAACAGCTTCCAGTACCTCTGTGTCTCCCACCAGGGCTCGGGGCTCTAGTCCTACTCCTTTTAATGGGATTTCTCCTCCCATCACAGAGCACTCACTGTGTGCTACGGTAGCAGTGGGACCGTTCAGTATAGGAACCCGTCCGTTTGCTTTTCCCTTTAAAAATAAAACCAACTCATGTTGGATTCTGGTTTCTAGGGCAGAAATCCCACAGGGCTTTTAGCCTTGAGCATTTACTCAGACGTCCTTTTGGCTGCTGTATGAGTGCAAACAGCAGCAGGGTTTAACAGACACATCAGTGCACGGGGATTCAGGAGTTCAGCGATGGGCTCTGCTGCTAACCATCACCACCTGCTTTACCTCTCAGTGCTCTTGCTCCTCTCCCACTCCGTATCTGCCTTCTCTATTTGACCTGGAGGCTCCTTAATGCAAATACCAGCTTCTCCTAACAGCGTTGAGTGCCCAGGCACTGCAGCCGTGACCTCTTTTGGGACTATCAAACATTTGTATTATCAAAAATAAGAGCACAGAGACAGTCCTTCCCTCTTGGCTTTACTAATAAAGATGGGTATTTCAGCCATGTGCTCTCCACCTTTGTTATCTCTAATTATCTGCTAAAGCTGTTCCCTTCTGAACAGTGCAAGCCATCCCTGTCTCCTTAACTCTGTATTATTCACCAAGATTACGGTCAGAGGATGTTAGTACAGTTGCAAATTCAATCATTCCACACTTAGAAAATGTGCAGGTCAAGACTGCCCGTGCCTTAAGTCCTTGGAGAGCAGACAATGATGTATACGCCTTTTTTTCTAGGCTGAACCAATTATTTTTCTTCACTGGCCTTAGGCACCCTCCACGATGGGCAGCAGAGATGGAGAGGTATTTAGATAATGGTAAGATGGTGTGCCCCTAGCTCCAGGTCTCACTCCAGCCTGCAGACAAACAGATATGGACCTGTCTACTGTTGTCCCAAAATCTCACTCCTGTCAAACTGATCTTCTTTGAGAACCACCTGTAGCTTTCGTGCCAGCACTGGTCTCCTCTCTGAGTCAACTCACCTGAGTTCCTGTTTCACACCCAGTCTCCTCCTCCTTGTAACACTTTTGTCTCCATTTGCCTGCTCAAGGTACTCCCCACTCTCTGTCCTATTTATGCGTCTCCTCCACACAAATTGCATCTCTGTCCCTGTGTCCTCCTCCCCTTCTCTGTCATAGACCACTGTTCTGTCCCATGCGTTCCTGATTTTATTATCACCATGTGATTCCCTGTCTCCAGCTCTTTGTGTTCTTTCCCAGCCAGCTGACTCTATCCCGTTACTCGTACCCACCTTCAGTTTCCCTTGGCTTATTAGCACCCATCTCTCTGCCAGTCCTGGTCAGTTTCCTCACACCACTTCTTCAGACTTCTGGAAAGTCCGAAGTCGTCTTCAAACACTCTCTGCTCCCCTCTTCCCCTTTCTCCATCCTTGCAGGAGTCCTGGTCCTCTCTGAATTGAAGTCATCAATTACACCTCTACTTTTTCTGGCGTTTGATGATCCAGGAGAGAACATCATGGGCAGAATAAGATCTGAAGACAACCTACATCTCCCTCCCAGAGCAGTCACCTCCAAAGCCATGTTGAGACCAGCACCACGTGGGGACACTGTCAGCTGGGCTGCAGTTCCATTTCGGGCAGTCAAACCCCTTAAGGCTTTCAGGTAAAGCTCCACTGAGCACATACAGACTGAGATTTTTTTCAGTCTTGTGGTTTGCCAAAGTGCAGGGAGAATTTTATTGATATAGGAAAAATATATTGTCCCTGGAAGCAGCAGGATAAATACACTGTGAAGAAATGATGTAAGAAAAGCTTTTTCCATGCCCTTCTTCTGAATGAAATTCTTGCACTCAGTCACCAAAAGAGTACCTGCTGCTTCTGGGCAGATATTTTTAAGGCACTTGATTCATTAATTGCACTTCACCTGATAAGTTTCTGGGCCAGTACTAAAAATAACTGTATTCTCCACTCAGACATATTTTGAATGGTGCCATGTGATGATGGGGGGAAGGGAGAACATGCAATCATGTAACTTTCAAAGCCCACAGTTCTCATTAACCTACACTAAATGTCAAAAGTCTTTCTAGCTGAACCTGGCAAAGTTATCAAGAGTGTTTCATACTAGAAATCCTACAGGAACAAACCCACTTACGGTTTGCCCACATCACCTCTGCTGGCCATGGATATCACAGATGTGTCTTTGATCTATTTCTGTGAACGCGATAAAAGGCAGAATGTCCTCAACCAGAGCAACATCTTTCATGACTGGATGGATTTCCACTACTCCAGAAACACACTTAATAGCTTAATCGTGTTGCACCTCGCTTCCCCAGACAGAAAGACAGCAGCACCTTTCCTCTCTACCTGTTCTCCAGAGGGTGGATCACGTCTCTAGAACACAAAGCATCAAAAGAAATCCAGCTGCCCCATGGCTCTGCAGGTAACGAATTCCCCCGGGAGTCAGTCAGACAATGCTGCTGCTCATTAGGGCTGGGTGGGGCAGCAGAAATGGGAATAGACATTTCCCTTCATTCATCAAACTGGAACAAGACTGAGAGTTCAGAAAAAAAAAAAAAAACAACCAGGCACTTGGCAGAGTCAATGACTGGGGACAAATCAGGAGAAAGAGAGGCTTTGATCATTAAAAGTGCAAAGAATGAAGGTTAAAAAGAAGTTGTTACATAAAGAGCATTCTTTAGTTAGGGGAATGTTTGATCCGATTCTCAGCTAAGGATGTGCACCCATTTTAAACGGAAAATCCTTTAGCTTTGGTATGAATTTATCTAGCCTGCCAGACAAATTGCTCATATCAAACTGTCATTTGGATGTTCAGCCATTGAAAACACAGTTAAAGCATGTCCCTTAATTAGAAATCCCGTGGAAATGAAAACAATCCTCTCTGGCATCTAGTTACCCTGGATGGTGAGTTGGACTTATCATCTGGCACGGCCCCCTTCCTGTTTGCGTGGGTGGACGGAGGCAGACCAGGAATTCTGCTCCCCTTCCAAGAGCCCTCGGAGACAAGCAACCTCCCATGCCAAGGTCTCGTCTCCCGCAAGCTTCTGGTAGACACAGTGAGCTTCTGGGATTAGAGGTGAACGGGACAGGCGTCTTCTGACCTGTAGGGACCAGGAGAAGCTTAGCACAACATTTGAATGGATAAATATAATTAAAAATGTGTTTCGTTTCAGTAGACAGGAGTCTCTTTGATCAGGCTGCATTCATTCTCCAGAAAAATGTCTTCATGTCCTCAGTAAAAATAATACAACTCAGTAGTTACCTTCTGCTACTGGAAAAACTAGGTATGTTGGCAGTATCATAGAACGATTTGGGTTGGAAGGAACCTTAAAAATCATCCAATTGCACCCCCTGTCCTGGGCAGGGACACCTCCCACCAGACCTGGTTGCTCCAAGCCCCCTCCAACCTGGCCTTGAACCCCTCCAGGGATGGGGCAGCCACAGCTTCTCTGGGCAACCTGGGCCAGTCCTTCCAACTCTGTCCATTTTATTGTTTGTATCATTAAATACTTTGTTCAAAGCCCCATATCCCAGTAGCTTGTTAGTATATAAGAATTCCAGCCCCATTAAAAAAATCAAAACAGGTCTCAAATCCTCACAGCCGTGTAGAAAATCTTAACGGATTCATCCCAAAGGTTAAAAAGCAAAAGGTGTATTTTAGCAGAGAGGATAGTTAGAACAATTAACTGTGGGATATGTTCAATCCTTTCTCATTTGAAGCCTTTAAGTCAAGATGGCATAACGCATCCCCTCGTGGGCAGCAGACAGTCTGACACACCAGCTTTTGAACTCTACCCAGGAACCACACGATGAAATTCTCTGGCTCCTATTTTACTGGTCAGATTAGAGAAGTGCAACCACTCCCAGGGACCTCAGACCATTAACTGATGGGAAGAGAACCCAAAGTGCTCTGGTTTTGTGCTTCTGGTGACAAATTCACAAGCTTTGAATGTTATACACTGGTAATGGTGATACGTGGTGTTCAGTTCCTTTGAAAACTTACTTTGTTTATGGCCCCTTTTTACAGGACATTTTTCACTTTATGGGAAATTGATCCTCAGTTGTCAGCCAACTTGACTTGAGATGAACTACTTCAGGATTTTACCAAAAGTAGATGTAGCAATTTCTCCTCTTCTTCAGGAAAAGCTCCTGAAGTGGCTACCAGATCCAAGTGTTTTTGCAAGAAAATGCCTCATCCTTCAGATTTCCCAGGTTTTGCAGAGGTTACAGCCCAGCTGCACAACAGGCTTGGTAGGAATTACCTCTTATCCCACAAGAGGACCTGAAGAGACTGAAGAAGTGATGTAATCTTGTCCCCCACGGCCTCCACACATAGGCGGGTCCAGAAGTGTGAAGCCAGAAACAGAAGGCAAGGAATCTGCCCCGTGCCCATTTTTTTTCTGGGGAAAGCTACTTCTGCTCTGGGACCAGTATAACAAATTTGGTTCCATTCCTTTCCCACCACTTTTCCCCACAAAGAAGTTCCTTTGGAGGAACTCCCATGGATGGAGCCATGGGAGGCTGAGGAGAGGAGAATGACTGCATGAAGCAATACAAATAAAAGTAGGGTATTAAAGAAGGCATTGCTGTCGAGCAATAGGAAGGGTGGAAAGGAATGGGCTCATGCATATTACAGTCCTGTAAAAAAGAAAGAATTCTTAAATGAGTATTAAAGAGGGCTGAGTTACAGCATGAGAAAACGAGCTTAATCACCTATTGTGCACCTGTAGTTAATTTTGTACAGATTTTACAGACATCCCAGCGATCATGCGATGCTCCAGACAATTACTGTGGGTGACACTCCACTTTTATCACAGGTGCCATTAACAATGCCATTACTTGGGCAAATCTTCCATCAACCAGGGTTCTGTGTTTCCATAAGTAGGACCTGAGGTCAGGTAAGACCTGATGAATACACATGGCAGGAGGAGGAATCTGCTTCCTGGCTAAGCAGAAGAGAAACACATGGTGTGTGGGGATACAGAAATACACATACACACTTTCCACCCAGGCAACCTCAGTGGGATTAGCTGTAACAAGTCTTTAAAGTCCCTCTGGTGAGGGGTGTCTCCTTGGGAAAGTCATATAATAGTCTCAAATTCATTGGAGTTCCAGTCCTTGCTCAGGAACATAAGGCACTTTCTACAGATCTATTGATTCATCCCACTGTACATCCAAGTCATGTCTGAGTGATCAGAAGACTAGTTGCTTCTGATGGCCACCTGCAAATCTAACAAACAGGTAACTGGATGGACAAATAGGCAATTAACAACCAAATTAGGTGGTCATGTTCATCAGATGCCTAAAAGTGTTGCAGCAAGCAAACTGATATATTGTCTTTAACCACTTAGGAGTTTGCTAAATGATGGGTATTCAACAAGTTGTTTCTTAAATCCTAAACAAGCCCAATCTCTTTTGACAATGATTTAAATCTCAGGAGTCATGCAAAGGGTGTATTAAAGCATTTCACTGGAGAGGAATATCCCTGCCTTAGAAATAAAACTGCAGATAACTCACATCCCCAGACCACCTGCAGTAACCTCATCTGCATCAGAGAAGGAGGAATATAAAGAGCTTCTAGCATGGAAAATATATGAGATCTTCTTGGGACAATATGGATCCCCCCCATCTCCTGCCTTAAGGGAGAGGAGGGAGTGGATTAGAGCTTCTCCTGGGTCTGCAAAGACCAAAGTCCAAGGTGGGGATAAATCTAAAGCACTGGCTCAGGCAGCCCCCGGAGACCAGGAAAGAAAGAAGGAGGAGCAGCAAATGAGAGACGAGCTAATTAACAGCCTACCCAGTGAATCCACACTTGTCTACCCTTTCCATTATTCACATCTGGAGATAATCCACAAAAATTAACTCTGTGCTGCATTGGTAAAAATACCTCCATTCCTGCTTAGCTTGGAACTGAACATCAAGATTCCTTCCATTACATGGCTACAGCAACACAGCCACAGCGACAGCTTTCTGTCACTGCTGGGCAACAACATGTTAATTGTCACTTTGCTCCATGAAATTAAGAACAATCAGAGCCCGATACAGGCTGTGCAGTGTGGTAGTTCCTGACACTTTTGCTGGCTTTAATGCCTAGTGAAAGTATGAGCACTTTGGAGCATTGTAGCACCTGCTGTCCCCAGACCCCAGGCTGTGCTACCAAAGGAAGGCCAGCCCTGTCCCCGGGGTACTGATGGGAAATGGCGAGAGGAATCACTGATGTCACCACTGCTGATGTGGGAATCGATCGTAAACACACTCCCTTGCGAAATGTAAAGTTCTCCAGAAGGAGAAAGGAACTTCTGCACTTTGGGAAAAAATGTCAGATGACTTAGGATACAATTGTTCGCTTTCCTCGTGGTCATAGAAAAAACAGTTCCTGGCTTGACTGGAATTGTCCGTATGCGTTGATGCACGTGTTAATCTTAAATCACGGGTTGGTTGAGCCTCCTCTGGTGACCTGGAGTAACAGTGGAAGCCCTTGTGTCTCTTCCTTTGATTTTCATCAGAGTTCTTCTGTGGCCTGCTCCTATTTCCTTCAAACATAGAGCCAGGCTTTCACTAACCTGCAGACACATCCTTGTCGTTCTTTCCACTCATCTCTTCACTATTAGAAAGAAAACAGCTAAGATTTAGAAGCAGTTGTAGTTACAATATCTTTGTATGCTACAGGCACAGGGCTCCTCCTTACTGATGCCTTTTGTTTATGTGACCTCCGAGCTGCTGAGCAAGTATGTGTCAACCGAATGGTATTTCAGCCCCTTCAGTGTGTTTGAAGCACCACAATCCCAACAGTTGTGCAGCAGATGGGTTCGGTGACACGACAACATGCTGCAGCCACTGCAGAAATGAAACAATCAACTTTATTTTACATCAAAATGAGAAAAATTCATTCTGTAAGTAATGAAATGCAAACTTCCGCAGTTCTTCTGATGCAATTCTGACAAAGATGTGGGTTTTGTGACTCAAGACTTTGTCTGTGTTCCTCAGGAGTAAGCTCTCCTTAGCAGACGACTGCTTTTGATGTCTGATTTTATGTTCTTCTTCCACCATTCCAGGATGACCCCATTACTGCTTGCAGTGAGGTTCCCAATCATGGATGAATGATGAAGGATCTCAAGTCAGTCAACGGAACACATATTTCTAATCTGATTGGAATTTTTGAAAATGCCAATCTGTTTAGCTAATGTTTACTCACTCTTCCAATAGCTGCTTCCCCTCCCACTCTCTTCCCATGACCACACATGTTATAATTCTTTATCTAAGAATTACAGTGACTGCAGCCTCTGCCATTAGTACCTATAGACTCCTTTGCTGTTCTTTCAAAAAGTCTTCTTCAGCCTGCTCAATGACAGAGTAGCAAAGGAGTAAGGTAAGGTAAGGTAAGGCTTGCCTGGCTTTAGCAACTTTCTAGTCTGTGGGAGTTATCTGGGTGCTGACTATCACAGAGCTGCAAACATGGAGAGGAAGCAATTGTACAATTTTGTAAGTACAATTTGGACAAAGAAGCAAAAATTCCCAATGAGCACTTAAAAAACAAGATTCATGAGATGAGCTTCCCCTGTGACTTTGGGAAGCCTGGAGGCAAAAGGCTCTTCAATTTTACCATTGCCATTACACTGAGGCATTCACATAAACACATTTTAAAAAATTAAAGTCAATCATAACAAAGATTGGATACCTCCTTAGTAATTAGAGCAATTTCCTTAAGAGGAATTTAATTTTATTATCTTAACAACAAAAAGAGTCAGAAAATCTTAAACAGAGTTAATTTTCATGTACCCAGTGAGCATGCTACAAAAAAATCACAGCCCTTTTTAGTCCACTGGAAAAATGATCCAGATAAAATTTATTCACGTTCCCTAAGAAGGAAAAAGAGCAACAGGTAAATAACCAAACCTTCCTGCTCCCAGGTTCGGTGTCTTGAAATTCTCCCCTTCCTACTTGTGTTACTGCTTACTGCTATTGTATGTGGATTTTGGCATCTTCTTTCTCATGAAAAGTCATGATACTCCAATGGCAATATCAACATAGAACAAACAGCATCTAAGATCTAGCATAAGAATATCTATTTCTCTCTCTGGTCTGTGGATCCATAGCAAGGACTCTCAAATGTCAAGTAATATAGATAAAGAAGATGACAGCTCTTGTCCCTCACCACTCCTCTGAAAGCATATGACTGACAGGAATATTTTGGTGAGCAGCCCAGAAGCTGTATATTTTTATTTGTTCAATATTACACATGGAAAATCATGGATACCTCTCTTCTTTCCTTCTCTCTCCTGACTGCAGTTTGTGGGATGAATTCTCACAAACAGATATAAGCTTGTTTGCTGACTCAGGATGGGCAGTACCATCAGACAAACTCTGTCACCTCTAGGACAATCTAGCAGCGGGAGACAGGAAAAGCTTTAAAGTTTAATAAAAGGTTGTGATCTCAACTTTCCTTTTTCCAGCCAGACCCAACAACAGAAAAGGCAGCGAGAAGGAAAACACTGAGACACCTGGACAAGGCACTCGGCAAACAGTCAGAGACACCTAACCAGAGACAGAACAGATGAGAAGTGATTTACCCAGGGACATGGACCACTTTACTCCCAGCCCTGCACATCCCCGTCCCATGCTACCACCATCCTACACGGAGCCAACCTGAGTTAATAGGGCGAGCTCCTGCCTATCCCATAGGATCAGGCTGGAGCTAACTGGGAAGCCCATTAGATGTGTGTGGTCAGGCTCCCACATATAACATTGCAGTAAGACTATAAAAGCCATATTGAACAGAATTTTTCCGAGGATGATGTAACTGGGTGGGGGCACTACCAGGCTCACGATAAGCTGAGTATAATGATAGCCGAAATAAAACATTTGCATATAAATTTTTGCTCCTAAAATTTATTAGCAGAAGAGAGATATAAGGCATAAGAAGCTGATGAAGAGTCGCTATGAGATCGCATGTGAAGCTTGTAGGTATTGTTTCTTGGAGGAAGCACTCATTGTGTGTAGTACAGTAAAAACTGTGTTTTAAAACAAAGAGATAAAATAGTTGCCTTAACACAGCAGCAGCATTGTCACTGTAAATCTGCCGGGCCACATATTTTATTACATTTTCATAGCAGAAGAGGGAATTTACGATGTGATACTACAAGCTCCACCAGCCTTCTTCTGTCAGTGGGGTACCTCTCTTAAGTCATATCTAAAATATTTGCTGATACTGAAACGTGACTGTGAGATACAAACCCAGTCTTTTACAATTCAAGAGAACATTATATGCGTGCAGCTTAGAGCAAAAAGAAGAAAAATAAATAGGTTAAGCATCTGTTTCCTCAAAGAGTGGACACTGTTCTGCAAATACATCTTCTGTTCTATGGAAAGAACAAGAAAGGGAACCTTTGCCGAGCCCAGGCTGCTTTTGGGGATAAAGTAGTAATGCAAAAATGTTATTATTCTTATTACCACATAAAAAAATGATGCGAAGGCTGTGTGTGAGAGCCCCGTGTTTTATCATCACCTTCTGAGGTAAGGTTCACCCAATGTAGACAGTCTTTGGGCTTGAATCTCCTGCAGCTCAACAGCAACGGGGTCAGGGCACTATATTCATTCCTTCTGGCTTATTCTAAGCCACAATATGTTCCCCACAATCAAGGACTGATCATTTACTTTCTTTCTGGGGACCAATTACAGTATATTTCCAATATGCTGGCCCAGATACAATTGTTATTTAACCACGATGGGACCAGGTCTATTCTAAACACAAGCAAAGTCTTGTGACACTGAAGATTCAATATTGAGAAATCCCAATGATGAATTAGAAAAAGGTGCAGGTGACACTGTAAATTTAATTTCATCAAAGCATTAGGTAGGTTTCTGTTCACCTTAGTAGATTAAAGAACGTGGTGTTAAGAAAATCTTTGGGCAAAATAACTTAGAAAAAGACCAACTTGAAGTATGGCTTCTGAATAAGACAACAACAACAAAAATCTAGTAGGTTGGCTTAAATCAAGAGGGAAATAATAAGAAAAATGATTTCAAAAGCATTCGCAGGGAGGAACCTTCCACCAAGACAAAGACATCTGTCCTTACTTTCCCAAAAGCAGAATGATCAAAGCTGATTATGGATTTCGAGCCCTGAATATTTCTTTGTATTGCCCAAGTAGAGAGAGCAAAAACGCTTTACGATACCAAAAGGACAAAAGGAAGATCCTCAGATATTACAAAGCAGATCAGTGGCTCCATCCCACCCGTATGATGACGTGAGACACAGTCCATCAGGGTTATGATTGGCTGTGGAGTTTTAGGTAACGCACTGATATAATACTAAACAACAACATATGCACAGCATTTGTAATGAGATTGGACTTTTAACCTTCTGAAGCAGCGAGAAACAATGGGGCTTTTAAAAATACCAGCTCCGAGGTAAGGAGAGGGTCAGCCCAATACAATTTATAAATATAAAACCAGTTGCATAGCTGAGTTTCACTTTAAAACATAAATTATTTGAAAGAATACGAGGAAGCCAGAGGAGGAGTGAGAAAAAGAAAGGAAAAAGAAATAGGAGACAATGCAAGGGATGGGAGAGGAGGGGTGTATGAACTCTCACAAATTATCCCACTACCTGGGGACTCCACACCAACATGAGTCACTGCTTGTGACCAACATGAGTCACTGCTTGTCCCTTGGCCCCTGCAGCAAACTCTGAACACCCAAACCTGAGGGGTGACTTGTCCTCCACACACACTGAAACACAACCAAATATTCATTCCTCAGCTCCAAATACCAGGAACTCAGGTCATACAATGACCCCTCTGTCTGGATGGATGAAGCAGATGAGACTGAAGCCAGACCTTCAGCTGCCATAAACGTGAACTAGAGTGGATCCAACTGATCGATGTTAATTAATGAACTTGGTGAAGTTGAAGACTATAATGAGGTTAAAGCTCTGAGTGCTCTCGGTTTCACTCCAAAAAAAAAAGAATCCTGGTTCTTTTGCCAATGGGCTACATTAGTGTCCTGTGGACACACTCAGCAGCTGCATGGCCCCACCTTGCCCATGTTCACGGTCACCATGAGATGCTCCTGGCCATGTCACCAACAGAAAGGTGTATTCTATCAGGCAATGAGAATCACAGCTACCAGAGTGTGGACAATACTCTCCTACGATTGCTCATGCCCTCTTTAAATGGCCTGAGGTTTGGTTACATGATGGGCCATATTTTGTGCCTGATACTTGCCAAGAAAGAGATTTTGTGGACTTCACAGAAAACGCCAGCAAGCAATGAACCACTGAAATGATAGATAAGGGTCTGAAACTCACTTTCTGCCCCAAACTAACCTTAGAAAAAGAACAGCGGGCAGCAAGCCCCATAGCAGATCAGTGGATGGGGTCTGGGCTGTGGGCCACACATCAGCACCAGTGTGTACCAAAACAAGAGGGGAGAGACACAATTCTTGCCTTCCAATTCTTCCCTTCCCTTGCACTCCCTGGGTCACTCTCTCCAATTAAACCCAGTGCAATCCTGAGATCAGCAGGTTTAAGGGAAAGCCATCGGTTTTGACCAAGAAATGCTAAATCTTGTCTCTGGAAAATTAAAGGCACTTAGGGGAGGCCAACTTCCCGAGCTTCTATTCAAGAGCTTCCTTCTATCCTCGCTACCATGACTTCTATGGCCCTACTGGTCTCCTGCCATGCCACATCACCCTCTCAGTTACAGACTGGCAGAGGGATGTAGTGCCTCTGCTACACAGCTATTAGACACGGGTGAAAAGGGCTGTTGGTTTGTGGTAACAACCCAGAATCCACCACGTGTCCTTGCTGCCAGCCTTGCCGCATCAAACAGATTTCCATCTTGGTGCCATCTCAGATGGCGGTGGTTTTACCCAAGAAAACTCCAGTTCTCCAAGATTTATGCGCTCATTTCCGAATATATGTCCAGAACCCTCTTCCATTAGGTTCAGTTCAGGATTTTACTCCATTCAAGCATTCTACTTCCCTTTCTTGGGCCTGATTTTTAAGGGCACTATTTTGCTTTTGAATCACAGCACCTGCAACAGCCTCCAGCTTTCCATCAAGTAATGACATCACTGCTAGGGTGTTCAGGAGACGGCACCTCCTCTTGACAAGGCTGAGCAGCACTGGAAGGACCCTGGCGCTCTAGTCCCTCATCAAATGAAATGACTCAAGGAGGATTTGGCAGGACAAAGAGCAGCAAAACCGGACCCGAGTCAAATGCAGCTCTCCAAGAAATTCCTTTTCACTCACAAGTGACACACAGACTGGAAGTGCCTTCCTCTGACTTACCCCCACCCTCCTGCAAGGCAGCATTAGAACAGAGCCTGTCACCCAGGGATGTTTTTCCACAATACTTCATGTCCTCTTTTACTCTCTTCTTTTTAAGCCACTTCCAAACTCGGTTCCTTTTGCTCCCTACTCAGATCAGACTAATAAGAACATCACCTCAGGGAAAAAGACTTGTACACAGACAGACTTCCTCTTCAGAGGATCAAACAGACCAGACTGTTCCTTTTCAAGTTTTATTAATCCTGGTTCATAATTTCCACCACATCATTAGTCATTTCCTATTATTGAATAGCTGGTAGCAGCATCATCACACAGTAAATAGCAAGATAACCATGCCACCTGCAATTTCTTGGCTGATACGTACCCACAACCACATCTGGGTAAAAGACGAAGAGGTAAAATTAAAAGCCAAACCATGCAGACTTTTTTTTTTTTTTTTTTTTTGATCTGTGGCTCATTTCTTTTATTCACATCATCTGCTCAGCCAGCTATATAAGCTGCTGCAGACTTTGTTTAAAAACAGCTCCAGCAGATTAACACTAAACCCAGCAGTTTGGAAATGTGGTGATTTTCACTGGAATTCCCCTTCCTGAGGCAGGCAGGGTCTTTGGGGAGCTTGCTGGTTATCAGGGTTTATTATTTGTTTGGTTTCCTAAGTTTTTCTTAGTTTGTCAACATCCTTTAGGTAATCTTGACACCAAAAATGGGCAGAGAATTCAAGTGCCTCGAAGCAATCTGGTTTCTATTCAGGTTTTCTTGCCCTCCCCACTAAAGCTTATTTTTCTAATAATACCCTTCTTTTTTCTACCATCTGGCTCAAATGACTAATTGGGAGAGAATACCCTGATCTTTTCAGGGTATGTTCAGGGATCTACAAACCTAAATTTCTGCAGTGTCCTTTTGGACACTCTTCATTTTTCCCACACCAAAAGGGTGTCCACACACAAGTTCTGGGTCAAGGTTTGTACGTGGTTCACTTTGTTCTGGAGGACAGAGCCCCACATCAGAAGTGTGAGGCTGTGATGCCCTAGAGGTGGCTGTTAGAAGAGCAGAAAGGGGCTGTTCTTGACCCCAGCGGTGGTTCTTCTCCTCTCTCCCTCTTCCCATTGTCTCAGGAAATTTTCCAGCCACTGTCCCTCCCTCTGACCTGCAGTTTCTCTCCCTGTGCTCTGCAGGAGGGACTGACGGCAGCTCCATGCCAGATCTGCAGAAGACAATGACTCTTTCCAATATCTCCAGGGGCAGAGGGATGAAGCCCCCCAATTCCCAGGACTCTGAAAGAGTTTTCCCCTTTTCACTTGTCCTCAGGAGTGCAGCCTGGAGCACAGTCACTGAGGCTGAAGTGTGACTCCAGCAGCAAGGAATGGCTTTGGGCTTGTGGCAGAAGAGGTTTCTGCCACAGACTTCCTGCATGATCTTATGATCTTAGGCAAGAAGTCACTTGCCATTAGACTTTCTCAGTGCTTGTTTCAATTCATCGCTGTTCTTCTGAACACAAATATTGGTCATTAGAGGTCAACTGAGTCCTAGGTGAAAAGAGGTAATTAAATGCCTAATGACTAATGCACTTAACAGCTTTCTGGGGAGTAGAGAACTGTGCTTGAACCATGGCTGCTTTTATCAGGGCTGTCTAAAAGTGTGATCTGCAGGACAGCACTCGGTCAGGCCTGCAGACTCCTTCCTCTGGTCGCTGTAGCACTTTCAGGTGGAGCTCAGTAAATCTGGGAGCAGAGTTATGTGACTTGGCTGCACGAGGTTGTTGTAACACTTATCACAAGGGACACCCTCCCTGAGTATCTTCTGGCACTCCCTTGGCAGTTTACAGGTCCTCGACTGTGACCTGCCACCACTTGGTGCTTCACTCGCTCTAGGAGAGCTGGCAACGCGTGGGTACGTCTGTCCCTCCACAGGGTTCTCGGGCAGCCATGTCTGACCCAGACCTTATAGTGATCCTGTCTACAGAATGAGAGATCTAGATTTCATGGTTCAAGAGGCACACCCCATTGGGCATATGTTTCTTTATACATATATATGTTTTTATATCTTATTTTCCTAAATAATTTCATAGTTGAGGTTGGAAGAGACCTTTCAGATCATCGAGTCCAACCATCAACCTAACACTGACAAAACCCATCACTAAATGATATCTCTAAGCACTATGTCTACCTGTCTTTAAACACCTCCAGGGATGGTGACTCCACCACTTCACGGGGCAGCCTGTTCCAAAGCCTGACAACCCTCTTGGTGTAGAAATTTTTCCTAATATCCAATCTAAACCCGCTACGGTGCATCTTGAGGCTATTTCCTCCCATCCTACAGGAAGTAAGCATAAATATATACTGTTAATACACATAGATTTATATAATACATAATGTTATATGAAACACACCTATGTTGTAAAAAAGACTGAAAACTAACTTCCCACAACCACCTTTCAACTCCCCTGTCTGTTTGTGTGGACAGTCCACAACCACCCATTCTCTTTTCTCCTGTAATGCTCAGAGCACAGGAATTTCTCAGGTTCTGTAATTCCTTATATGCCCAGCAAACACCCACCTGTCAAACTCTCATTGTCCTCTTTTTCTCTGACCCCTCACCCTAATTCCACATGAACTTTTGGTGGCTCTGTCTCCTCTGTGGTGTAAACACATAGAATTATTCCTCTCTTGAACAGAGAAAGGAGAGGACAACATCAGCAAAACCACTGCACATCCAGAACATGGTATTTCAAAGTACTTTGCATTTTACTGCATCTCACCATCTAAACCCCAGGGCCACCTCTTCCTTTCTCATGCCCCATGTCTCACTCAAACTCCCACCCTGGTGTTTGGATAGTATGTAGCTTCCCTGGAGTTGTCCTCGCAGCTCTCCTGGCTTCTAGAGAAGCACCATTAGGGTGAGGTGGTCTTAGCTCAGCTTCACTTCATCTCACTTTAGCAACTTGCCAGCAGCACCCCGGTTACAGTCCTTGAAAATTGATTTAAGTGAGTGGAATTGGATGTTCAGTAGGTTAAGTTGCCACCTGGAGGTGTCTTTCTCTCTGCTCTTCCAATGGAGACTAGAGAGCAGCTCCTTGGGTAAGCCAAGGGGGAACAATCAGGCAACAAAGCCAAGAGGGAGTCCCTTAACTCCTGAGCCATCAGAACAAATTGTCACTGTCACACAGACAAGTGACTTAACTCCCTACCCCACTCCTAGCAACTGTGAGCTGGTCCTGCACAATAAAACCTTCCTCCCCTCCATTCCTGAAGACTTCAGACTATAAAAGTGTAAATGGCTTGTCTTCCTAACAATAGTAATGAAATTTTGGAATCAGTAACTTGACAATAATTGCTATATGGGTATAATCAGTTGGTTTTACCACCTCAAAACGAATTTTCATGAATTAGGGCTTTTGTTCTCATGGTCACCTAGGGGGTTTTTTGCCCTTCAGATGAAATCCCTGCAAAAATGATAGGGGAAGCATGTAATGGAGAATGATGGGTTGGATCACAGCACAAAGTTGGTCACGTGACCCACAGATCAGAGAAATGGGATTTCTGGTACAGTAACATCTCAATATCTCAACTAAGACAGGCAAAAGCCTGTTGATCTTAATATTCCGTACAGATGACAGAGTCTTTATCTTAAGATCCTGTAATCCTAAAAGCTGGCCAAAAAGAGAAATAATTTCCATTCACAAATGGGAAAACAAAGCAGTGAGTGACTGATCAAAACCACGTACTGGAAGCTGAGCCAGGTTTCCTGAGACCCAGATCAGGGCTTGAACTATAAACTCTCTCCTTTTTTTCCCTTTAATCCCCAAGGCAACCTCTGCCTTTGTCAGGATCCCAGTCACCAAACCGCTGTGTAACTCCTCTGCCATATTGAGCACCGTTAAATTCCTGTGCAATCACCAGGATCCAAAATTCAGCCCCTACCACGGTCATTCAGCCCCTTGAAGGATCAAATCCCAACATCCCCATTCTGAAAGGTCAGAGTTTCACGTTCCCTCGCGGATACGAACAACATCTCCTAATTCAAGGCAACATCAGGCTCTGTAAAATGAACAGGGGGAAGGCAAAGGTTTCTAATGGAACATAATTATTTAGCGGCGCATTGAAAAATTGCCCGGCAGAGCTTCCCTCACAGACAGCACTTCCTCCTCTAATAGCAATCCTGATGGCTGGGGCTGTCTCCTCACACTCTGCTTAGGCCCAAATGATCAAGTGGCCTTCACAGCTGCCACCACTTCCTAGTAAAAGACTACAAGAGGCCCGTGTGATTAAGGAAGGATGAAAACAAGTACTTATCATTTGGGAAGTCATGTCACTGGTTATCTAAAGCAACGTAATTATATCACAAGCTTTATCTGCGAGTGGCTTTTTCCTTCCAGAGGGTAGGAATAGAAAAACTTTTCACTTCATAATGAGTCCTATTGAAACTCCATTTTGCCCTTGGCAAAAGGCCATTATCCAGCAGAAACATGTAATCATCCTAAAAATGCATAATGGCATGGAAAACGGACAAGTAGTTTCTTGAAATATTGTTTGTAAAAGGCCTAATTTATAATGGGGATTGTTTGTGTTAGGGCCTTTTGGCATGTATGGTTAACAAGAACTTGCTGTTCTGCTGCCAGTTCGTTTAATCAAGAGGGCCTTGTGTAGGCCTCGGTTGATATGGCCCTGGAAACAATGGGAGCTTTTTCCCCATAACTGCCCCATCACGACAGAGAGAGCACCCGGCTATTTAATCTGTCGTTGTTCTTCTTCTTGATAGACACCACAAAACATACACACTCTCAGATTCATCGCGGCGCTGTGCCCGCCCTAAAAAAAATATAAAATATTAGGAATGATCTGGCAGCGCCGCTAATTGAGGACAATCGTGCAACTATAGCCTCTTTGTAACGATGCAGTTGTAGGAACAGGGCCTTCCCTCCAGAAACGTAGTGGCTTGCACACAAACTAGGAATGAAAGCCCTTGGTCTGGTGCTCATCTACGTTGAGAGTTGGACCACGCGCAGGAGAAAACGTTCGCCAAAAAGAAACGAGAAAGGCCGCAGTAAAAACTCTTCACCTGGTTGGTTATTGGAGTCAGAGAACACTTTGATCACATTTTGTATCCACAAAATGAGGGTAGAAATGGCCCCATAATATGTGGGAGAGACTCTTGGTCTGGGAGGGGAGCCATAGGACGAGGGGCAACAGTTTTGAACTGAAAGTGGGAGATTTAAATGTGATCTCAGGAAGAAATTCTTTGCCCTGAGGGTGATGAGACACTGGCCCAGGTTGCCCCGAGAAGCTGTGGCTGCTCCATCCCTGGAGGGGTTCAAGGCCAGGTTGGAGGGGGCTTGGAGCAACCTGGTCTGGTGGGAGGTGACCCTGCCCAGGGCAGGGGGTTGGAACTGGATGATCTTTAAGGTCCCTTCCAACCCAAATCATTCTATGATTCTATCATCCAGAACTTGTGTGTGGACACCCTTTTGGCGTGGGAAAAATAAAGAGTGTTCAAAAGGAGACTCCAGAAGTTCAGGTGTGTAGATATTATCCTGAAAAAAATCAGGATACTCTCTCCCAATGAGTTGTCTGAGCCAGATGGTAGAAAGAAAGCTATTATTAGAAAAATAAGCTTTATCGGGGGTGGGGGGAGAGGAAGGGGAAGGCAAGAAAAACTGAATAGAAACCAGATTGCTTCAAGGCACTTGAATTCTCTGCCCATTTTTGGTGTCAAGATTACCTAAAGGATGTTGACAAACTAAGAAAAGCTTAGGAAACCAAATAAATAATAAACCCCTGAGGGGGATGGAACGGGATGATCTTTAAGTTCCCTTCCAAATCTAACCATTCTATGATTCTCTGATTATCAGTGAGATGTGGAGGGGATGGCTGGGGCTCCTGCACGGGGCAAGGGGCATCACCACAGCAAGGGAAATAAGGCTGTTTAACAGCAGAGCATGATCTGACACAGCTCACAGCCATGTGCCCAGAAGCACACTGTGGAGGAAAAAGAGGAATCGTGGATTTCAAGATTCACAGAGCCAAGAGCCAGACCTGAAAAGTTGCATATTGTTACAGAAACCAGCTATTTGCTGTATATAGGGCAGTTGTGCTTCAAGGTCTTGGGCACAGATGAGGCCTCTTGTGCCTGGCACTGTACATACATTTATTTTAAGACAGTCCTTGCTACTGAGAGCTTAGAATTGACACAGAATGGTATTTTTAACAAAAGCACAATAATTGCCACAACTAAAATGAAAACAAAGCTATAATTTGGGCAGCTTGACAGTGTGTGAAGGCCTTCTGTAGAGAAACACAATTCAAAGAGTTTTTGTCTTTTGGGGGTTTCTGCTGAATCCATGGGTATCTCCCAAACATATAGAAAAAAAAGAATCCCTCTTTATTTGTTCCAAAGCTGTGTTTGTACAGTAACTGCTGAAGAAAGAGCTTCTTCCTTCCATAACCAAATAAAATGATCCCTTTGGTTATTTATAGTCCTCATGGCCCAAAGACATCACTTGGCTCTCTACCACAAACCCAGCCATGTGTTACTATATTAGAAAATGCAAAAATGTAATTACGGGGTACTCAAGCCAGCGTCTGCAGACAAAACCTGCCAGGAGCAAAGAGACAGGAAACGTGTGCCCTTCGGAGTTGGACACGGCCTTCCCTGCCTCAGGACTCCATCAGGGTGGAAAGAGGAGGGATGGGGGCCGACTGCAGTCACATCCACCTTTCAGCAGCAAGTACCTTGATGGAAACTGCAAGTGCAATCCTGACTGAAAATAAAGAAATATATAGATAAAATCCCCTCCCTGCCAATTCAGATCCCCACCATTTACGCTTGGTCACACTGCGAGCCACTCTGTCTGCCCACAGAGGGGAGAAGGGACTAGAGTAGGATGCAGCAGACCTTACCTCCCCTGCACAAGCCTCTTGTATCCATCTGGGAGCTTTTCCCTCTGTGGTGAAGCAACTTTTTATGCATTCATGAAGAGCAGAGCACAGAAACTGGGTTATTTGCCCCCTTGAAGCACAGCACTTGTCCAGGTAAAGGGCTGATGGTCCTGGGGCCAAACCACTGATCTTCATGTCTTTGCTCAGCTTTTGTGTATATTACCTTCCCAGCTTGCAAGTCTCTTCTCTCCACCTGCTTTTTACTGTCCCTGAGCTGGCAGCTACTACCCACAGCAGGACAGAAGGAAAACCTGTCACCCTTCCCGATTTAATCCAGCTGGTTCTGACAGGGCTGCAAGCTCCAAACATCCCTGTGTAGGCTCTGCTTCTGCTCCTGGGCTGGGGACCACAGCCAGGCACAAATCCTGGCCAGAATCTGACCCTGGGTGAGTGTTCACAAGAGTTGGCAGGTTTAGGACCCAGAGATCTTCATTCTCCTGTCACCTGTATAAGTGTTTCCATGTGGCAGTGGAGAGGGAAGAGCTGAGAGATGCTCTGAAGAAGGCTAAAGCCCCCACTCAACTGATGCCCCTGGTCAGTCTGTCCATAAGTGGCCATAAATTTTAATATGTGATTCCAGATTCACACAGAAGTGGATGGAAAAAGCTGGGACAAATCCAGGCCCAGCCCCACTTTCTCTGAGACCCCAGGACACCCACACAAGTAGCTAGCGAAGAGTGAAGGAATGAGAAAAGAAAAAGCACTTTTTCCTCAGGGCACATGAGCCCTGACAGCAAACTTTAGAGAAACTTTGGGGGAGGGATAAGTCATTTGGATGATGAATCACCCACCGTCCTTTCAGAGTCATTTCCAACCAAACTGTCTTTAGGAGGGTTCCCTAGGAGCCCAGCATGAAATCCTCTTCAAAATATGCAGAGTCTGAGGGTGAAGAAGCCGGGTTTATAACCCCAGAGGTGGGCTCTGTGTTAACAAAGAGCTCGTAAGCCGTTGTTCACCTGCTCCTTCCTTCCAATCTCAGTCTCCTCTTTTAAGCAAAACTGAAGCCCATCAGTTTGTCCCTCATTACTGAACATTAATTGACAAAAAAGTGATTATTTGCTGACAGAAAGAAATGCAAGAGGTAGGTTCTCCCAAGCCAGAACTGCTAAGCCAGCCATAGAAGGGCTGAAATGGAAATTTTTTGCCCATATTCAGCTCAAAACCACTAAAGCTTCCACACTGTCCAGCCAAAGCCAAGAACCCCTCTGCAACACTCACCCTGTTAACCTGCCAAGCTCATCCTCTTTGGGAGTCTGCAATAAAACCACAAGTTTCAACCTTTTGCAGAGTCCGATCCTACGATTAATGAGATCAAAATTAAGCACCAGGATGTTCTTTGTACCCTCCCACCTCCAAACTGCTGCCTTGTCCATCCACGCTGCTTGCTTTAAGCTCTCTCAGAGCCCTGCTACCCTTCCACATAACCCAGTTTACAGTGTCTCCTACTGCAGTATTTCCCCCACTTTCCTTCTCTGGCCGGGAGCAGATAGATGGGACCTTTCCAACGCAGTATCCGCAGTGCCACCTTCTGGCCTGTGACACGAATCCCAGCCACCCAGCAAGGCCCTGCTTGCAGAAAGCCTTGCCAATCCTCTCACCCCTTCTGTGGCCACCAGCTCGCATGGCCACATGCAAGTTATCATTTTAAGATGGTCCCCAAGGAGCACCAGCCGCATTGGTTTAGTTGACCAGAGAAGAACTCAGAGTGCCTGGTCCTTACGGTGTCCCCAACACAAGCAATGTGACACCAACACATTCCACTCCTCCCTGCGGCGTAACCGAGTTGCCACCCTTTTCTCCAGCCCCACACAGACCAGTTTGGGAATCCTCACACTGGTTTCCTCCGCAGGAAGATGTATAAGCAAAGGAGTAACTACCAATTCCCTGCACCATTTTCTTGGCTTGGTGTCCCAGGACCTGGAAATAGGCTGCTTCTGTTGCCGCAAGTCACGGTGTGTGAACTGTGCACTAGTGACAGCTCTCCTTGTCCTAAAAGGTACATCCACTCTGCAAACAGCAGCAGCTTTGTAGGAATTTTAAATACTCAAAGCTCTTACCTCTGTCGCAGAAGCTCCTCGGCCTCTTCACACCCTCTGCATATCTACAGGTGCATTTCCAGCGAGGAGCATCTCCAATTTGCACCCTGAAGCTACACAAGAGGGTGAAAACACATGGTCAGGAGCGTGTCTAGAAGCTGCCCGCTGGACTTTAGTATTAATTCTCTACAACCTTATTTACAGCCACACTAAAAAATTAAGTGCTTCGTGGAGCTTCCCTGTGGGTTTTGGCCACGTGGAACAAATGCGATTTCCCGATGCTTGTATCACATTGGCAGCATTTCAGCAATTTCAGTGCATCTCTCTAAGAAAGGGCTTATTTCACATTTATTATAGGCCCCATTACACCACTGGCAGTGGCTAAAAAGGCCCTGATTTTTGGCAGAAACATCATTTACGCCCACCTTATGTCCTTTTTATGGCATTCTGATCTGGTATAAAAGAGAGAGAGAGAGTATGCTGTACAGGTCCAGCTTGCATCCTAGAAGCCAAGAAGTTTTCCACTGACCCTGGCTTTGGAGAACTGGGAAGACATTTCAAAAGAAGAGCCTGGCCCCCATTAATACACTTGGTTTTCACTTCCTTGCATCTATCAAGCCCTTTTTAAAGCTGTGTTAGAATCACAGGGAAAAACAATAGAGCAAAAGCAGAACTTGTGCTGGAAAGGATGGTTATGTGGTACAGCTGGGGTATGGCACTGGCAAACCCTGTTCAACGACAAGCACTTCTCCATCTGTAGAACTACAGCGTGAAGGTGAAGAGTATGCAAAACTCACAATTCAAACCCAAAGTTTGCAAGGAGGCAACAGATCTACAACGTTACCTTGGGCATTTTGTCCCTACTCTATAAGACAGAGATAGGAACGCTTCATTCCTCTCCATTTGCTGCTTCATCCTGGAAGATCTCTAAGGGAGGGGTGGCCTCCTCCACACATGGACCAGGCCTGGCCCAGGGGACTCTGATCTTGGCTGGCCACTGCTGTAAGACACAATAATATTTGGATGGGGAGAGTTTACACATGTGGGAAGTCCCACTGGCTTCTAGAGTCAAGTCTCCCGACTCAGCCTGGGAACTGGGATTGGGAGATGTAATCAAAACAAAACATAGCCTTTTATCTCCCAGTGGGAATTCTTCCAACTTCCATTTTTCTTCAGCCTTATCCATTCTTTCGTAAAATGCATAAATTTAAAAAATGAAGAACTTTCCAACTCAACTCACATTTCTAAATATGATTTTAAAATTCACGTACAATTTTGGGGTAAATTGGCAAAATTCCAATCAGGCTATCACCACTGCAATTAAAGTGATTTTTCCATCTGAATATATCCCTGACATGGAAAGAAATTACACTATCACTGTATAAAGCTGTTTTGATGGATCAGTTCCCTCACTGAGCATATTTTATACTCATCAAAACTATTTATACATCCTCACATATCACAGCTATTCTAAGAATTTCAAATCTGAATAATATTAGTCATTCTTGAAAGAACAAACACAGTAAGTAGCCTTATCAATGCAAAGTATAAATACCTAAGAAGGAAGCAATTCCCTTTTTTTGCCTGCACTTGTGTACACATGCACATGGATCACACATCCCAGTGGAACCAAAGATTCCACTAAGTTTAATTAAAGAGCACCAAAAGGAAGCACTTGCAGTCTATTTTTAAACATGCACGCTCTAAACATACACCAAATCACAACTCCTTAACGTATGCTCCTAAGAGCTTTTGTAAAATCCAGCTTAAGGGAATTAGGCACTGGGATCTAATTGAATTTCAGTGCGATATGGACACCTAAGTCCTTGAAGCTCCTGTGGAAACTCCTGTCTTATCCAATATAAGGTCGTTCTCCAGCTGAGAAATACCTTAGTAATGGTACACTTAACACTCAACAGTCATTTGACCTATTTTACTAATGTGTTTGGGAAGGAGGTTAATTAACAGTGGATAGCTATATCCTTAAGCTTAATTTTTCCAACAACCCTGCTCATAAAAGGAAAAATTGAGTACATATTAAAGGAAGCAAGCAATTAAGTTGCACAAATAGTGAGCTCATTGAACTGCAGCTGACTTCTATCATGTCAAAGAACAACTAAACACAGAAGCAATGAAAAGATTGTTGCCACGACCACCACTGAGAACTGCCTGGCAATAAAGATGAATAACTTCCTACTTGAAGATTACTGATTAAAGCTCTTAGAAAACCAAAAGGTTAGACATAGGCATATCTGGAGCAAAATATTTTAATGCATGTTTGGCAGATTCTGTAACGTATTTACAGTGGATTTAAAGCAAAGATTTATACAACTCTAGTAAACTCAGCTTTAAGCAGCCTTTAAAATCACAGCAGTTCCAAACATCACAAGTATGGGCGTAAATGGTTCGTTTTGATGCCTTAGAGAAGGAGCTACCCCTACCGTTTCCTAAAGACAGAGGTGAGGAGTTGGAAGGCAAGAAAGAAGAGTATCCATAGGCCTGAGGATGCTGTGGGAGGGAACTGGGGCTTAGTGGGCTGAATGGTATACAGAAAATGCCAGGCCAGCACCAGCCAGACCATTTCCATAGAGCTCCATGGCAGAATTTATCATCATCCCTAAAGACAGCAAAGATGTGCAGCCCTGGAGCTTCACTGTGACTAAAGAAATCATATCTTGGTCCTTGATCCTTATCTAAGAGTAAGGAATTAATAATAGCCCTCTGTCTGGCACATTTGACTGCTGAGCACTGGCTGAAGCATTGCTGGGAGAGAGGAGAAACACTGGCTCTGGCCACCTGCATCCCATGGGACTGCGCCTCTCCAGAGGGGAGGGCAGGCAAAGAGCCTTCAGCCTAAAATCCACCTTTGGGACCACAGCTTCTGCCGGTTGATTGGGGTGTCTTCCAACAGATCTCACTGCTACGTACATCAAAAAGTACCACCTGGGCAGTGCAGAGGCATTACAAAGCTCCTGGGCTAATCCCCTGCTGACAGCAGCGAGGAGGAGAAGGGAAAGAGCTGTAACTGTGGAGCTGTAACAGAAACTGGAGTTTTCATGAGCCTAAAAGACCCTTTTTGACAGTGCAAAATGATGTTCATTACAACGACTGGGCATACAACTGAAAGCCAATTAATCAGGTGGAGTGGATGCAGTGAGCCAGTACTTTGCATTGAGTATTTGCAAAGCAGCAGCAGAGCCCAAAGCCTAAAGATAAGGGGATCTCTGCAGAGATGTAACTCATAGACGATGAAAATTCTGCTCCACAATCCATATAAACACAGTTCATCAGGATCAGCAGAGGGTGTCCCCGTTTCCCCCATACCAATACCAACAAGATCAGCTTAGCCGTGGTTTTCTGCTTCACCTTGCCCACCAAGGCTATAAGGGCCAAAATCCAGTGTTCCACAACAGCCCTTGTGAGAATTGCTCCA
>BJBW01007767.1:82144-97746 GCA_004320125.1 Scolopax mira
GAAAGGGTTGTCAAGCATCGGAACAGGCTGCCCAGGGCAGTGGCAGAGTCTCCATCCCTGGAGGTATTTAAAAGCTGGGCAGATGTGGTGTTGAAAGACATGGGTTAGTGGTGTTTTTTTTGGGTGTTGGGTCGATGGTTGGACTCAATGATCTGAAAGGGCAACCTCGATGATTCTATGGTTCTGTGATTCTGTCTGTCCCAGAGGAGCTCTCCTGGGACATGCCCATGAGGCAGGAGCCCTGCAGCACAGAGAAACGTTGTTCCTCCTCCACACCACCACTGGCAGGAAGGCTTTTTGGATTTCCAGCCCTTTCATGTTTTCACTTTGGAGTGCAGGCCACGCAGCAGCAAATCTAAACTTAATGACAATTACTGTGCTTTCCTTGGTGACATCTCATAGAAGTCTGTAGAGGTAAACCATCACAACCTCCTCTTCCTGCACACCAAGAGTCCCTGCATCAGTCTGAAAGCCACTGGGCTAAACAGATGTGTACAGACAAGGAGAAGACATCAAACAAAGCCATCGGGCCCCAGTGGTAGAATGAGGGCAATGAACTATGCAGAAACGTAGGGAAAAGCACTGGAAAGGCAGTTTGGCCAGGAACAGACAGTGAGAACATTCAGGCAGAAGACTCAGGAAAATTTTATTCAGATAAATTCTGATTATTTGCCGTCTGTGACTAAATATGAGGCACCTGCAAATGCAATAGAGCAAAAATCTACAAAGCAGAAAGTTACTTCATGCAGTGTCCAGGGAATGACTGGCTTTGTCTAGCAGAGACACTTCATTTTAGGTAGATCAGGTAGAGAATCTAGATGAAGTTCCACAACGAATGGCATTAAAAATTATTATTACTCTCTTAGCCCTCACTGTAAAATACTTCTCTGTACTAATAACCTGAATTCTGAGCTCACATTTTTAAACATCAGAGCCAAAAAGCAGAAAGAAATCTATGGGCTCAAAACCACAATGAGCCCATTGGCTTTTAAGTGCTTGACCTTTATTTGTTTCACACATGCCTCCCCCTACTAACTCCTTGAAGTCAACTGGCATCTTCTCCTGAGTCAGCAGGCTCTTGGTAATGCCCCAAGAATAAATATCTGTGTGCTGATGGAACCAAGACTTGCTCATATAGTGGTTTTTAATGTGACTTGGAAATAAAGAACTTGGAAAAAGACCTCTATTTCCACCTACTTGCTCCTCTGATTTGCGCCTTGAAAGTTTTCTGAATCCACTTTCCCTGCAGTGAATCACATGAGGAAGTAAAAATCATAATGGTAACATGAAAGTCAAACAGCAAGACGTGACTTTGTTACAGTGGGCATAAAAGGGTGAAGGAGTGGTGGCATTTTCACCTCATTTTAGTTCATGGGGCTTCTCAGGACTGATACAACACCAGCACAGGGAATTTTTTTTTTTTAAATGTTTTTATCTTCGTGTTTTTCCCTGCCTCCCCTCTTCAGCTGCAACCCTGAGCTTTGGGAATACATGGATACACTGACACCAAGTTACTAACACAAAGGGCAGAAGTAAAATGTCAGGTAATTCAGGACAGGTAAGGTTTGCACACCCAGTGTGCCCACTTCCTAAGGTAACAACAAGTGTTTAATTAGCCCAGGAGCACCTCATCAGCATGAAGGTGATAGAGACACTGGGAAACTTGAAAGAAAGGCAAGATAAAAGGACAGTACTGGGAAATATATGAACTCTAATTACATTAGCAGTGGGGAAAAGAACCCCAAGTGGTTTGCAGTGACTGTAACTCACCGATGAGTGTGTGTCACACGTTCCACCTCTGTCCAACACCCACGGTTGATTACAGTCGTGCCGCCTCCTACCCCGGCTCACGCAACAGGTTTTCCCCTAATTTCAGAAACACCCAATATTGGCCAACGTGCTACATGTCAGAAACAGCCCCCTGATTGTCCCTTTTAGCATTATGATCTATGAATCTTCCCTATGTTTATGGGGAGGAAGCAGTTTTTCAATAGTTAAGACTTTCTCTGATAAGGCTAATTTATAGTCTCCCCTCAGCAAATGCACTAAATTGTTTTAAAAATATATAATTCTGCTTTGCATTTAGCCTCTGCATTCACTGGCCAGTGGGTATTTTGGACAAAATAAAGACTGACATAAGGCATATCCTATCTATGGGTGTTTAAAAAAGTAAATAGCAAAAAAATTTTGCACAACTTTTGCATGTTCTTTTTCATGAATAGTTTAGCCTAAAACTACAAATATGTGGGTTTTGTGGGCTTTTTTAATGTATATTTAAGTTCACGCCTTCAAATGATGCATATCTGCAATTTTTAACTCTATTCCTACTTGCTGATATATTTAACTCTATTCCTATTTGCTGCATTTGTCTATGCAGCACCCAGCTTTGTTGCAGCAATTCACTCCGAGTGTTCCAGCAAGAGTATTTGGAGCAAACCAGTTTCCCAGCAAACCAGTAGGGACATACCTACTGGGACAAAAAGAGCTGGGAGGGAACAAAAGGTGTTCATGCACAAGCACATGCCCTGTTTTTTCTGGGAAAATCCACAACATCTCAGACCTATGGTTACTTTTCACTTCGAGTCTCATAAGTGGATAAACAGCCTCTTTTGAGCAGAAATTTCTGATTAAAAAATGCCATAGACAGAGAGGGAAGGCAGGAAAGCCAATGAGGCTAAATGAAGCATATTTCTAAAGGAAGTTTTCATGCTCTTTAACTCCAGTCTGCCTGCGTAGGCTCCGCTTTTCAGATCTCACGGGTTTGACAATGTTGTGAAATCTACTTGGAACAGATAAAAATTCAAGAGAGAACCATAAAAATTGACATTAAAATAAATGAAAGGAAAACCACCGCATAGTACCTTGACCAATTGCGTTGACGTGCACAGCATTTCTGGAGCCCCTGAATGCTGATGGAAGCTCTGCAAAGTCAGACAAGGACAGATCTCAGCCACTTTCAATTTAGCAACAGGTTACTATTTGTGCTGAAGTTTTAGCTAAAGCTTCCAGCCGAGGATCAGGGTTTTAGGGCGAAGGTGCAAACTATTTCATCCATCACAACACTACAACAATTTGATGAAAGAAAGAAAGATGAAGAGAGGTCTCTTAGGTGCTGAGTATCCCGCTGACGACAAAGCCTGTCCAAAGTCTGCAGCTATTCCTCAGGAGGATTGAATCAATGGCGTCTGCAGAAGTGACACAAGTAAATAAAAATTATTTTATCACTGAAAAGACTAATTCCATGCTGAGATAACACAGCTCCCAGCAGACAAGACTTCTACAAGAACAGGAAGGTATTCTGCAGAGCCAGAAGACCTGCTGCTGCTGTTTGTTTTGCCTAAAATAAAGCTCCAGTTTAAAGATTCGGGTTTCTGCTGGAGGCCTAAACTTGATCTTGTTGGAAAAGAGTGAATCGATACTGCTTTGTTTATGGGAAGAAAAGCACACCCTCCTGAAAACTGCGTCTGACTTTTCAGCACTGGAAAACTCGGTGGCAAAAGTTCTGCTTACAATCTCGTTACCCAGCTAACTCAGGTAGAACCTGGAAGAGCAGATGCAATTTTTTTAGGAAGGAATTTAAACTATTTTTATATATGATGTCCACCACCTCAACACTCCTGGCAAACAAAGGCCATCAATGCTACCTTCCTTGCCAACTCACACTTTGGAGAGGGATGAGAAGACTTGACTCTACGTGCTGGTGCTTCTCACCTCCGGGAAAACTGAATGGAAAGAAATAGGCAGAATCTGCTTGTCACACTAGAAACAGGAGGGGAGGGGTTGGGTTAAAAGTCAAACTCACATGATTGCTGAAAAGTAACTCTTTTTGGTATAGGCATTAGTCCTGTGCTCATTATGAGGAACTATGAACTTAGTTTGACCACTGTGTTGGCGGGAGTTTCTGCAGGAATGGGGGGAACTGAAGGGGAAAAAGGATATTAAATATACAGGATTATGATAACAAACAATAAGGTTATTTTAATGGTATGCTAGGATGTTTTTTCAAGGAATTTTAAAATTCATATGAAAAATATATGCACATAAGGAATTTAGGGTTAGATTTCTTCTTTTTCCACACACCCCCCCCCGCCTGCAGCTCCTGGGTTCCTCCTGGCCTGCACTGTTTGCCAACCAATGTTAGCTGTAAGCAGTTTATCTTCATAGCTGTTTTGCCAGTTTGTTTGTGTTTAGCTGAAGTTTTGATCCTCTCTGGTTAGCATCTTTCACTGGTAATTACAGGCAGTGTACCGTGAAAAGGTTAGTTTGGTCAGGGGAGCAGAGGGTTGGCCGGGGGGGAGAGGGTTAGGAGAGTTTATCAAATGATCAGAGATGCCTTGTTGGCGCTCATCCTTTGTAAACAATAAGAAATGTCAGCGTGGCTGGTTGCTGTCACTGCTGACAATATAAAGAGCAGAGAGTGTAGCATTCTTTTGGAAAGCTGGTTTACTGGGAGAGGAAACAAGGCTACGGGATGAAGGCACTTGGTGGATATCCGAGTACCTTGGGAAAAGAGAGGAGTTTGGGCTTCTCACTCAGCAACCTAATGAGAACTAGACAAATAGTCTTGCATTTAATATATAGTTTCCACCAATTCATGCTTCTTTTGTTAGGAACAATTCTAGTCTGTATTGGAAAGAGACAGTTAAATATAAAGAAATCATTTCACATTGACAAGCAAGTTTCAGATTAAGTAGCCAAAGGAAGTTTATGAAAGAAAAGAGCTCTGCATTTGGATAGGTACATTCCCAGTGCCTGACCTTGCATTCCTTCAACTTTGCAACAAAAAGAGAGAAAAAAAAATATAAATCTGATGCCTGAACAAAAAATCAAATGGTAATCGGGAAAACTAAATAGTCTGTGTTATGAAACACTGGGATACAAACAGCTACGAGCAAAACAGAAACTTTGTGAAAGACAAATTGCAGCTGAAATGGGACCAACAGGAAAACACTTTACAAACACAAAGCTATACCTGCAGGCAAACATTTAGCTAAAGGAGCAGAATGTTCTGCTATTTAGGATATCATACGTGGACATTTCCTGTAAAAACACAGATACTTTTCCAGGATTCAACTGGATCAGAAAGCCCAAACCACAGTATTATGCAGCATTTCTAATACATGGCTGATGTTCTTAAACTAAAAAAAAAAATAAAAAAATTTAAACTAATCACAGGTGTTGAATTATAATAAACAACATACTGTCAAAACAGCATTACTTAAAACAACTGACAACAGTCCATATTCACTGCTGATTTGACACACAAAGTACTGAATGGATTTTGAGAGTTATCAGTCTATCGGTCACCCCAGGAGATTTATTGCACTTGAGTCAAATAAAACTCACAGAACTGTTTAACTCTTGATCTTCTAGACTCCACAGAAGGAAAAGGAGAACAAAAATAGTCTGGGAAAACAGGTAGACTCTCTGAAGCAGAACTTTAGCTGGTGTTAGCTGTCAGGGCTCCGTTGCACTGCACTCATTATATCTCTGTCTGTCCACAGAGATGGCACTTCAGAGACACAGAAGTGGTAACATTTTTAACTCCAAACTTGGGAAGGCCGGTGCTGGAAAGGGAGAGGTGCTGCCTTCTGAAAATTACAACCCTGTCAGGTGCCCAAAAACTGAGCATCAGCATTGCTGTGTTTCACAATCCGCATGTTCCACCATGAACACACATTTCACATTTTTCACTGTGAAAATGACCTGTGTAAGGGACAGTGGAACAGGGCCCCAGTGACCCCAGCAGCCTGGAATTTTCCCCTTTATTCAGAAATGCTGTTCTGAGTCACAAAGGTAAGAGTGCACTTAAATGCAGACACAGATGAGGTCTTGGAGCTTCCACCTGCACTGGTTTAGACCACAGAAGCCAGCAAATACATCACAAACTTCACTGGGCACAGGATCTGGCCCATAGCTCTCTAAAAACTACTTTCTTTCATGTGAAATCCTACAGCCACTGATATCAGTTGGAGTTTCACCTAAAAAAAGGTAACAACTCATTTTAGATCTTTGATTCCTCAATGATAATCTCAAGATAAAGTGAGTATTATCAGTGACCTCATACTGCATAGGGGTAAGTGGAACTCTAAAATATTTCTTTTCCCTTTCATTTCTCGTTCTTTTTTTACTTGCAAAGTCACAAAAAGGGACTCTCGCTGTTTGGAGCACTTTTCATGAAGTAAATCTACAGACCCAGTCGTAAGAACAATTGTTCTCAAACTGCTTGCTGAACTAACAAATAGTAAAAATAAAATAAAATAAAAAAGATTTGCCTGTCATGGGAGTTGGTCAATAAAATGCAACAGTGTTTATTACAACATTTAAAGTCTGTGATTAAGAACACCAAAAGGCCTAAACTAGAAAGGGTTTTAGCCTGTAATTTCCCTACAGCCCTGGCCTGTACTTCCTTATGAGCTGGCTCAGCAGGGCTTTTCTTCCATGTCCATCATCAGCTTGTAATTATTGCCATTCTCAAAGCTATGCCAGATGGGCTCTTTAGAAGCCGGCATGCAGCTTGTTTATGAGAGGGCGAGCTGTAATATTACTCTACACAGAGACCTATCTGGTCCGAGTCAAAGAGCCATCGTGTTTCTCTCCCCTCCCCAGACAAGCCTCTCGGTTTCAGCTGGCTCCCCCCACCGAATGGGATACTGTAACCCAGAGCAGGGAGCCCCATCCCTCTCTCCCTCTATTCATTCCTCCAAAAATGGATATCAAAATGGTGCAGACCAGCCAGCCGGGCAAGACGCTGACTATTTCCTTCTTTCTCCCACTTCCTTCCTCTTCCCTGAGCTTATGTTTCTTCCTTGGAGCCAGCACTGAGGTTTCGGGACCGAATTTCCCGTGGCCAGACCTAGTGGAGAGGATAAACACTGGAGGAGAGGTTGAGGTTAAGCAGTTGTGCACGGCAAGAGGGAATAACCCAGAGTTCATCTCCTTCTAGGGCTCACTGTTTGGTATCTTGGAAGGCCAAGACGGTGGTTCTATCAGTAGTTAATGAGGCAGGACTTGCAACAGATAGGCCACTTTTAACTCACAAAAGCTTTTAGATGTCTCTGTTTACTTTGATCCATTTCAGTTCATTTGAGCCTTTTTTCTTTGCCTTTTTTTTTTTTCTTAAACCTTCCCCCTCCCCGCAGCCACCCCAGATAAACTGCCGTCCCCCTTTCTCCCCCCCCCTCCACCCCTAACTCTAACAATAGTATCATTTACCAACTTTTATACTTAACAAGTTTGAAGATCTTTAGTCAAGTTCTTGCTACAATGGCATAAAGAAAAAAAAAAACCAAGCTCTTGAGAAACACCATCATAAAGAGAGAGGGAGGAGAATCTGGCTGCAGAAACGTAATTAAAAAATCCGACTGCCGAAAGATAAATGAAAGGAAGGGGGGGTGGGAATAACAGGAAAGGCTGCATTTTCAGGAGAGATTTAAAGTTATTTGTTCCTGATTGGGGGAACTGCTCATTCTTTTATCCCTTGTTATTTTATCCATGTGATGCCAAAAGAACTTTCTTTGTTAAAATGTTCTCAGAACGGATAAAACTAATTTGCTGGAATGTGAAATAATCCAGAAAGTAAGAGGACTGTGCCTAATGTTCACAGACTGAGAATGGCAAATTAACCGGCCACGGTTTCCAGTCCCTGGGGCACAGGACTGGAATTTAAAGCTTCCGAAGAGAGCCCTGGTGCTAATGGATTTGCATGAAACTTGGCATGCTAATGGAGATTGTCTCTTGTAATGAGCTTTTAATTAGGTCTGCTCGGTGCTTGACCTTCTTGTAATATGGGGCCACTCCTCAGATGACAGCATTTCTAACTCACAGGTGTGGAGAAGCAGAGCTTGTAAACAGATGGGACTTCCCCAGCATTCTCCAAATCCAGCCACTTCTCCTCAGATCCTTGGCCTCTGCAACCACTATTATTCCTTCCCTCCTGACAACATCTCTGCTTCTTTGATTATTAGTTGGAAAGAGATTTTATGACAGTTGTTTTCATTTTCACGTCTGTTTAAAGGTAATATTCCCACTCAATTGGGAAAAAATAAAACAAACCAGCAACTGGAACCTGATGTTGTGAGTGCCCACTTTGTGGCACGAGGATGGGTCACAGGTTCTAGGAGTTACTCTGATTCCCACTGCCCTTCCACAAAATAAACCAGGGGAGAAAAGACTTACTTTGCTAAACAAGTCAGCTGTTTCCAGAGATAAGCACATGAGCCAAAACACTGAGGCTGAATAGCTCCAAACACCAGATTTATATGTTTTTTTGTGTTTTCATATTCCACCATAAAGGGTTTCTTACTGTGGCTCACTGTATCGTCACTTCTGCCTTTCATGCTCTCAGGGTGCCCTTCAAACGTTGCCAAGATGCAGTAACGTGCTGGAAGGCAGTGCCTTTTGGGAACTGTGTGAATCACTTCTCACAGCACCGAATTCTCACAGTGGAGGCTACCAGCGACCGCGCTTTCCCAAACGCTCTGGCTTCTCTCACAGACCTTAAAAAAAAAAAAAAAAAAGAAAATTTAAGAAAGGAAAGAAGCTGGGTGTGAACCATCTGATTATGTAGCTAAAGAACAATGGATACCAGTAAATACATTTAAATCCTGCTTTTGAAGCAGCCTCTGCCTGTTCCCCTGCTTAGGAATATAATTAGCAGTCAGCCTCAGAGGATACATATTCATAGAGTCATCGAGCGTGAGGCCAGAAGAAACCATTAGATCATCCAGTGTGATTTCCTATATATCACAGGTCATTAACTTTCACTGGGTTACCCCTGTGCTGAACCCAGTAATTTGTGTTTGACCAGAGTGTCACTTGGAGCTGGCTGACACATACCTTTCACAGAGGCAACCAGTCTTGATGTGACGACATCAAAAGATGGAGAATCTATCAGTCCTCTTGGGTTGCTTTAATGATTAAGTACCCTTTTCAACAAAAAAGGGACTCATTTTCAGTTCAAATATATCTCTCTAGCTTCTAACTAGCAGGTTTCAGTATGAGTTTCTGCAATAGATTAAAAACCTCTACTTTACTAAGTATTTTATACCTTTGAAGGTGTTTATACTTTGAGACAATTTATTATCAATCTTATTTTGACAAGTTAATCTAATTGAAATTAGGATGCCTTCGCTTAATTTATACCTACTGCGAAAGACTGCAGAGCTGCCTCCCAGCAGTGAAAGTGAAAAGGCTTTGAGAAACAAAACCTACCAAACACCAAGGTTGCTAAACTCACTTTAGAGACCTACACTGGAGACATATACCTCTGAGCTTGTCAGGAAAAAAAAAGAAATAGACAATTTAGGGAATGTATAATTTGAGTTGTTTTAGTCAACTTTAAGGTCTATCAGTCTCTTCCCATAAATTATCTTCATTCATTATTTTGGAAGCGAGATAAGTAGCTCAGGTGCAGATGACTTGCTGTTAACACCTGCATGTGGTCCCATGGGAAGTATTAATATTCAAGTAAAAATGATATCTCTTCATGGAGAAGTTAATTCATATCAAGCCAAATTTGAATGCAACCAGCTTTCCTCTTTAAACCTTATGTACAAAGGTAGAAAAGCCTGAAGTGTGCTTCTAAATACCTTGGCTCTACCCAAAATAACGCTTAAAACCTTATTACTGCCACAATATGAAGTTTTCCTTCTCTTTTTGGAGCAAAGGCTTCAGGTGGAAAATCTGAAAGTGAGTATTATTATAATTTAAGCACAGTTCAGGCACTCCTCTTGGCAAATGCTTTGGATGCAGATAAAGGACAAGTATAAGACAAGTTTGTCTTTGTGGAATGAGTCATGGGAAGATCAGCTGTCAAGGCCTACAACTCATTCAGTTCTTCTTACAGATGTTTTTACAATTAAGAAAAGCGACTTGAGTGTGAAGTGGGAAAAAGTGTATTCCCCCAAGATTCATCCATTAACTCTGTCAGCAATACCCCAAGCCTCCACATCAGAGCAGGTTCCTCGACTGTTGACAATACAATAAAGAATGACTATTTACCATATGGTAATTATAGTTCAAAATGTGTTGTCCACATGGATTCTACTTTTTGTTTCTCATGTATCCATCCAGGCAGTTGATGTCGGATGGAAACATCTCCATGGATGGAGCTGTATTTCTTGTCTCTTCAGATGAGCTACTACAACCACAAACTACTCAGTGAGTGCCCCACGGCTGTGAAAAGGTCAAAGAAAAAAACCCATACTAGAATCCTAGGGAGAAATCCTCACAGAAAACTTGAGGTACTTTCTGGGAAGTGAATGAATGAGCAGATGAAAGACAATATCTTGCCACCAACTCTGTAATGAGGTATTAGGGAGGAGTGTTGAAAAGATGTGGAAAGTTGTTGAGATATTCAAAACCCAGACGGGGATGGTAAATCTTTTTGGGGGTAAAAAAAATAGCAGGCATGAAAAAAAAAAAAGTCTTTATGGTAAACTCCAAGGGCACCTCCCTCTAGAGGTTACAAGCAAGTTGGGGAGGGATTTTGTGTATAGCACATTGCTCAGAGCAACAGTTACTGTAGAAGTATGGAACTGTTTCATCTTTTTCCAGTGATTATAAATCACAACTATATTCCTCTGCACACTCCCAAGTGCTACAATGGCTGTAAAAGCTCTTCTCAAGTCTATGGCAGCTTGAATGCTTTCATGATGATATGACATATATGAATGTATTAAAGTTGTCAAATGATAAAAATTTGAATTTTCTTACAGAATTTTTCTCCCCAGATGGCCTAAGCCCTCCTGTTGAAACAGGCAGCAATGGATGTTCCCTGCATGCCTGGAAGTTTCATAGGTAGCATCCACTCTAGATACACAAGGAACCAAAATAAAAATTCTCAGTACTGAAAAAGCTTGATCTCTCTTATTTTCCAATAGACAACATGGACAGGACCTAAACTGCATAATCCACTTAATTGAAGTGATGGTGTCTCATATATCTCCAGTTTATTAAACTTACTTCTGTCCTTGATGCTTCATAGCTTCAGCAAAAATAACCAGAATACTTACTGCTTGAAGAGCGTAGAGAGAAATCTGTTAATTCCTGTTGCACAGGAATTCAGGATGAGACTTAATAAAATGTCTGCCTTGTAAAAAAAAAAAGCATTTGAAAGAGATCTACCATTAGTGACTTACCCTCCACCCTTCCTTATTGCTTAGAAGAAATAAGAACTGCTGGACAATTCAAAAAGAGAACAGAAGGGTAACAATAAAAAATGTCTCATGAGTATTCTCAGAATTCAAGTAAAGCTCAGAAAAGAACAATTCCTTTGCAGATAAGTCCTCTTGTCCTCTTTAAGCCTTTTATTGAGATTTTTAGCGGAGGTGTGAAAAATATTGTCCATTTCTCAGGGAGTCACCAGCTGAAACGGTACTGAATTCACCAAAGGCTCACTAGAATTTCAGCATCCTAATGTATTCTCAAATGTTTTGAATCTTCCTTCGAGATGGAAGCGGCAGATCACAATGGGTCTGGATAGAAAATTTCTTTTATTTATCTTTAGGGTATACTGTTCTAATCTTTCCAGCTAAGGAGTATACCTTATGCACTTCAAGAGCAGCTCTCGTTGCCTCAACAAAATTAGCCACTTACCAGCTAAATTGTGCAGCAGAACTGGCATTAGATGGATCATCACTTTGCACAGATCAGAAAACCAATACTGTTTTAGCTAACAAAGACTTTCCAAATCTTCTTAGAGTTGTTCTTGTGCTGGCTTTCTGAATTAAGAGGAATTGGAGACAGCATTTTCAGTCTCTGCAGGGAGAAGAAATACACTGGGGAAAGAGGCAGGATGCAATCGGCTAAAAGTTTAGTCCTTAAAAGCAGTGATATTTTCTGTTACCTCCAATTGCAAATAAGGGTGCCTTAAGACACTATTGTTTTAAGAACACTGACCCTACTGTCCAGTTTCTCACAAATAACATCCTTTGAAATTCTTTATGAGGTGATCTGTACCTGTGCCCTAGAAAGGTGAAAAACTTCAGAGATTATGCTGGGTTGAATTTAAGATCCAGCACTGAACTGCCTCCTCACTACAGAGATTAGACCTTGTTCTACCAAAATACAACACAGTAAGTGAAAGAACATGAGAATCATCAGACTGGGTCAGAGCAAGCATCAATATCCTGTTCCCAGTAACAAGCATCCAGAAAAGAGTAAGAACAGGGCAATCATTTATGATACTTGCCTGAACGCTCTTCCAGCTTCCACCTCTGCCCAGCCTACTGGGTTTCACAGCTCCTCTGTTTAGAAACACTTCCCAGATCTCTCTTCCAACCTCCCTTAAAACCTATTTTGGCATCCATCTACACATCCTCTGACAAGATGCTCCAGAGAACTACCCGTCTCTGTTGTCTGGTTTGACCAGGACTCCCATTAGCTGGATTAGCTCTCATTGCCCTCTGGAGCTCATACTGACACATGAACAGTTGATCCCTATCCATATTCTCCACAGCTTTTCCAGGCCAACAAATCCCACCCGCCATCTCAGGCACTTATCAGCCCTGATGTTCTTCTCTGAAGGTTTCCTAGTTCTGGTAAATTTCTTTCCAGAGGAAGGTCCAGAATTGTATATGACACCGAACGTGTCAGAAATTATAAAGGCAATAAATGAATAAAAGGCAATAAATTGATTTGTGTAACGCAAATCACGCAATCACGAAGTAACCAAGAAAATTAGTGATCATTGCATCTTCCTCCTTGAGCAGTAGCAGTCAGCTTAAAGATCCTCACTTTGTACATGAAGCCAAGACCACTTCTCCCAGTGTGCTTCTGTTCACAGGTATGTCTGTTGAATTTCACCCTCTGTTTTCTTGACCAGTCACTCAGTCTTGCAAGCTCTTTTACATTCTTCCACCATCTATCAACAACTTGATTGCCCTGACTAAATCCTGCCTCACCATCAGATTTTCTCATAGTTTGGTCTCTCCTCCCCAATCAGTTAGGAGTATGTTGAACAGCACAGGCCTCAGCTCAGGACTCCACCAGGGACCCTCTCTCACTGCAAGAACTGACCATTTATTGCAACTCTCTGTATCCTGGTGTTTTAAGCTGTGGATTTATCTATGCAAAGAGCTTCTCTCCTATTCCACCGTTCCTGATACAGGCCAGGATGGAGAGATTACAGCCCCATCCTAAGTTAAACCACTGTCACTACTCTACAGCTCAGCTAATTGAAGGCATCCAAAAAGAAATGCATTTGCCAGCAGAGCAGGGCAGTGATTTTGTGTAAAACAAGTCTCAGCAGCGGGTAGCCCGGCAGCTCTGGCAGCACCAGCCTGTTTGTGCTAATGATGACAGCTGCACAGAAGAACTGGGAAAGTTTTTCACTTTGCATGTTTCCAACTCATCTAGTTGCCCTTTTCGGGAGCGCTGGCCAAGTGGAATGGCCTGAGGCCTTGTCTCACCCCTCCCTGAAAATGGAAAGGCAGCTGGTATATTCCACACTACGTACCAACGGCCTGTAAAAATTAATATCATCCAGCTGGTCACGAACAGGATGACTTTCTGGAGCTTGAAGTCTCACTCTGGGGCAAATGCACCTCTGGGACTGGTGCATTTGCTCAGTGCCTATGAAAGGAAGATGGGTCTCAGCCTCAGGACTCCACTCCTGCTCATGGGTCCCATGTCTGGGGACCACTTGTCGTGCAAGCATTCCCAGACAGATCAGGGAACAAAGTGTCAGACTTCCTTAGATTACTCACATGAGCCAAACAAGCAGGATTTGGCCTGAATACAGGAATCAGTCAGTTATCCACTGCTAAAATATAGTGGATAATTGAAGATGAAAGGCAGCTGTAAACAAACAGCGGACCAGAATATTACACTATTCAACAAGAGTAGGACTGAGCAGCACATGGAAAAGTACATTCCTATCCGTATGAAATGACAGGATAAACTTTGTTAAAACAGGATTTCATTATCAAATGATGAGTCAGATAAAGTGCCCTCTGCTGCACAGATGAGAATGGATGTTGTCACCCATAGAGGAGGCTATGGCAGGAACTGGCCCCTCTTGCCTGGGAAGAGGTAGAGGTGAAAGCCAGGGAGGAAGGGGAATGGCAAAGAGCTGAAAAGAGTAAGGTTTGCTGCTCCTGCTGCTGGGGAAGGAGAGGACAGCAAGACAGCTGCTGCTGCTGCTGCTGGGAAAGGCCACCTCCTCCACACATCCCAACTTTGCCACCAAAGCAGCAGTAGAAGAGCTGGCTCTCCAGAGATCTGGCACGCATCGACCAGGGCTGAGGAGTCTCCAGCTCCAAAGCAACTGCTTTGCCTAGAACTACAACCTGCCCCCATCCAATTCAGAGTTCAGACAAGATGCTAGGGAGTGCTGAGGAACATATCCTGCCTTGGTTTTTCATCTCACCACCAGAGAGCCAGAGCTAGCATTAGATGCTGCTGGATCCCCACCTCCCCATTTGCCCACTCACACACTGGATGTCTTACCCCATTTTTGAACTCCATGGGCCTCAGGCAATCACTGCAGCTGCTTGCCCTTACAGCACATCCAGGAGCAGAAAAATGCCTCCTAACATCCTGTGGTGACATCCTGGTGCACAGATGGCACAGAGCACCTGCTAAAAGCCACCATCCTGCCACATCTCCCAGCTGGGCAGCTCTAAAGACCAGCCCCCTGTCAGGTCCTGCACAACCCTGGCTACAGCCCAGCTGATCCAAAGAGGAAAAGAGAAGTGGCAGTCCCATTTACTCCAAATTACATAGCCAGGGTGAGACTGAGTTTTGGCTCAAAGCCTTAAGCGTGGTCATTCCTGCACCACCCCCAAGGAACCGAGAGATTAAAGAATGTCCCCTTCCCTGCTCACCATTTGTTGCAGAGTGGGGGGAAACGTGGCAGTCCTGCGGCCTGAACGGCTTGCTCTTCCCTCATTCCAGCTGAGCTCCGCGGGCTGGAATGCTGTGGGAGAAAAGGAATAGCCTGAGTTTCTTCTTGACCTTTTCCACCACTTGCCTGTTCATCTCTGTGCACCATCTCTCCTGTCCCCTCATCTCTGGGGGAAGCAAGGAACCAGAGGCTCACATGCTGGGTGGGAATGTTTCACATCCTCCCACAGCTGCGCTACGGCTGGTCCAGTTGAGCACATACTAGAGAGATGATTCAGTTGCAATAGACTCACCACAATCTGTGTCTTTTCCTTTTTTAAACATCATCATTCAGTTTCCAAGAACAGAGCAATAGCTTTTATAAACCCTGCAAATATTCACCTTTAAAAATACGCTGCTTCTTTCTCGAGAAATTACTTTTATGTCTATTTTTAAAGTACAAAGAGCTTGTGGTTCTCTATGCGGTTTTACAGTTTATGGTCCCACACATTTTGCAAACTGTAAAATACGGATGTTTCCCTAGTGGAAAAATTTCACTATAAAAAAATCATGGAGTTTCCTGTTTTCACGTGGGGCTTCAGTATTTTCTCTTTTAAAAAAAAATATCACCCCTGTGGAAGAATCTGGTAGAGCTTAATAGCAAAGAAGCAGCATTCTAAAGATGTGTTAAGTATCCAACAAAATGCAATGGAAAATGATAACCTCTGTTAAGAAAGCCAGAGAGTAATTCAGAAGTCCCCATTTCTTTTTTCATT